>JABCKW010000284.1:0-31249 GCA_014824385.1 Fusarium cyanostomum | reverse complement strand
TACCTTAGGAAACACAACCGTTACACCTAACACCTAGGCTGTCTTAAACCTGTTACTAATTAGGCCCTTAACAACCTTAACATACTACCACTCTAGTAGTAAAGCACAACTCCTTAATACTATATATCCCATTTATATAACATAAAGCCCCAAACAGCTACACCTCGTTAATAATATCTTTAAGCTCTAAAAAGAAGCTAAATGAGTCCCGAAAATCCCGATCACCCTCTTTCCCGAGAAAGCCCTTGCCAACTAGAACAACTCGTCGAATGGCACAGTGGCCATGTTGACCTCGATGGTCAATCAGCATCCGCATTAAGATCCTGCCGAGCTTGCTGCCGAGGATAGCATAGAATGCCCTTTGTTCTCGGGTAAATGTGACAATGAGCAGCCCGTCTCCAGTGCGGGCTTTGCGACAAGGCACCGACCGATGGAAAGCCTCCTATGCCACAATCTTGGTGTCTTGGTTGATGATAGTATCCGCCCAGATTCGTCGCATCGAGGACGGCGACTCGCCCTGCTTGGTGGCGTCTTCCATGTATGAGTGCCATAACATCTCAGAAACGCGAGACTCAGTGCCGATTATAGATGTATCATGTTTCCGTTCAAGCTCGTTGACGACGAGAAGGCCGCTGTGGGCGTCAGACTTGGTCAAGGCGACATGATCTTCGGAAGCGTTTCTTCGGCTGTAAACTTCACACCATGATAGTCTGTTGATATGGAACCTTTCGGCTCTCATCACGGTATATGCTGATTGCCCGAGTATCCGCTCTGGCATGGCTCTAAACTCTGCGTAGACTATCCTGTAGTTGATGCCGATAGGAGGATGCACGGGTGGGGGGGCAGTAGTGGTGTGAAGTTGTGTGACTAGGCGCCGTCCAGTATCAAGAGCTTTGCGGTACATATCTCGTCGCTTTTCCGAGTCAACGGATGGCTCAGTGTTGGCCATACTGGTCTTGGTGGTCGAGTCTCAGTGGAGGACGAGTATAGGGTCAGTAGTGACCATGCGACAGCAACAGGACATGCGAGAATCCGGCCGTAAAAGAAGGGCTGGTTGGCTTGTGGCTTGTTTGAAGAGGTAATCTCCCACATAAGGCTTAAAGACCAAGACGAGATGAGACGAAACAAGATAAGATAAGATAAGAAAAGACATGACGTTACGACTTGGACAGAGAAGGTGCTCTCATTGAGAGCTCACGGCCAACCCCAATTGGGAAGATGACATAATCCCTGATAAGCCCTGAAATTTAAATTCAACCAGGACAGACAACACAATGCCTGGAGCATCTTGTCAATGAATAACATAGTCCCAGGAGCAGCCAAGTCAGAGAAGCTTACTCTCGCGCACTTTAACCTGTACAGTGCATTAGAGGACCTAACCCTAAAAGAATAAACCTCTGCTATACACACAGCCAAAAACCTTAACCTGCTTACATGACTCATCACATCTATGTATAAAGCCCTCTCAGCCGCCCCGAGTCATCTTGACAGTTTCACCGCCTTCAAGGTTTCAAGCGCAATGTCAAACAGCTCGCTCAAGTCAAGTGCCAGGGATGCCACACAAGATATCACACCGATGTCGTGGCGATCGTTTTCTGTCATGTCTCCCTATCTCCATACACGCCACTCAACCTACGGGGATCCAACTATACCCGACGACCATGACACACATCAACGAGAGAATCTTGGCTGCTATGATCCGAGGTATCTTGAAACACCACCATTACACTCTTTGCCAGAAGAAATGCCGAATCTCATCCGCCAAGAGTTACGATACATCTTCTTCGAAGTAACAGCCCTACACTTGCGCCACGAAGACGACTATAAAATCTGGTGGCGTCGAGATGCGAGCATGACATGTGTCGATAAGCAACACCCACCATACCACATCATTGAGCCAAGGCGCGTCTATCAGTTCTTAAATAAAGAGCTAATAGTATACTTTGAACCGACATCAGTCAGTGGTTACTATAGTGCCAAGATCGCCCGCTATATCTACCGAGAGTGGTTGCATCTGCACCATGGGCGGCCACCCTTTCAACGAGACAGCTTCTTCGCCAAAGCGGTACAGATCGGCAACAACGGACCTCAAAATCTACAACAGCTTTCAGTGTTCCATCACAGGACATGTCAACAACTATCGCGTCGCTTAGACCATCTTGTCGATTTCTATCCAACCACAACGTCAAGAGCATCACCACCACCCTTCTTCGAGCCCATGCCTAGCAGAAAGATTCAATCGTGGCGAGACAGCGGCTACATGTTGCGCCATCTATTCCGTGCGCTATATATAGTTGTTGACAGCAAGGCTCTAGCAGAGCCTCGAGAGCCAGACCCTGTCCAACAAGATCACGATGATCCAAATCTCTACCTCGAAGGTATTCATGGCCGATGTTTATCACGCTGTACTGTTCTGCTGGTCAAGACAGGTGATGAGGCGCACCTTCACTCTCCCATCAGTTTCTTACCCCTATTTGACGCTGGACTAGCATTACATGTTGATCGTGCTGACTATCATGATAATGGGGAAGAAACGGTGGTGCGTGTCAAGTTGGATGTTGCTGTGCGATTTATATGGGAACTCTTGTGTAAAGAGGAGGAAGCCCTTGACGAGGTTGGACAATTAGCCGAGGGGTTAAGACAGGAGCAGGACGCATTTTGTAAGGCGTGGGTGGAAAGGGTTATGAATCATTCTCACCAAGTTGGCACTGACAATAACGGATATACATGGCTGGCTATTCGTCGGGCCCTGGCTAGGATGAATAGCGAGGCTTTCGAGGAAGATCAAGTCAACCCCATGTGGGAGGGCCTAAGGCATTGGACATGCTGAGACTGAGACCTCTAGTAGTAGCTTTGTTGTGGCAAAGCGAGTCTTGTGTTGCTCATGGCAACCATGTATCCTGTCTATACCACTCCGCGGCGAAGGCTATTTTCAATGTCTACTACTCTGACACATCTCCAGTCGTTACACCGCCCTGGTCCCCTTTCTTGCGGTTTAGTTGACTTTACTTTGATATAGCATGTGTTGGCGGGCAGGGAACCGGCTGGAGTTGCATCCTCCGTCCTTTAAGCCCCCGGGGCGCCTCTCGCGACATTGAGTATTGTTCCGAAGAGCGGGTGATGCTCACGGCCCTTGATTCGTTTCCTTGCTATCCTCCCAGCCTCCTTATTTCCCAAGTAGACAAGGGTTCCCAGCCTGGACTAATCAACTGGCCCCCGGGGGATATAAATATCTCTCGAGTCTTTTGTCGAGGTCCCATCCTTCCTCGCTAGTTATCAGTTCTCGGATTAATAATACATCCATCTGTGTGAAGCACAGGTTAGATTTGTAAAATCTCTGGATCGTAGGAACATGTCTGAACATTGGGCAAACTGTCTGGCATCATAACCAACTGGGCGACTGGAGATTGAGTGTGATAGGTAAGTCAATCTGGAGGAAGTCATTCTGAAGGCATACAGCAGACAGATTCCGGCCTCGCAGCTTGCCGTCTCGAACGTGGGCAGGCCACACGCGTCAAGGCATGATCAGACACGGCACCAACAATACGGCTCAAGGCGAGAAAGCCAGTATGTTAGTTATAACCTGTACATAGGACTCTTATGATGAATTGTGGCAGAACATTGTATGCAAGATCAGGCATTGAACGACACGGCTGTGGGATACAGCAGTCTTGATATGCCATGGACATTTGGGAAGAGTAAGTTGGTTTAAAATTATGATTGTTTCGATCGGGATCATGGATGTTTCAAAGCAAGAGTTTAGAATGAGAACTATCGCAAGCGATAATGACGCGGTGGGATAAGTAGCTAACCTGGGCAGTTCTGTATGGCAACTGCGGAGGCATTATGGTATAATGTCTTGTTACTTGGATCGTACAGCTTGTTACTCTGCTCCCGCTCTTATCCCTCATTACCAAACGCAACTGCGTGTTGAAATGCCCAATCGCGAACAGCACTGAAGTTGCGGCATGTGTGCAAGGTGCTGAAGTCAGGCCAATGGCCGTCGAAGCCTTCGTAATACTTGAATGCAAAGACTCCAGTATCACTCTGGCACATCAAATTCGTTCTCAATATCTCAATGCAGTGGTCTACAGATCATGTTAGCGCCGGACGAATGGGAAGTGAAGATGTTTACACTCACTTAGATGCCCTCTCAAATCCTCTGCATCTACCTCAATGTCACCTCCTGTGTGAGAGTAATACTCTTTGAAGGTTTCTTGTCTAAGCAGGTTGAGACAGTGAAGCTGATGAAAAACCTGCATTCCCACACGATAGCCCAAGTGGCCTGTCTTGGGATTCTTGACAGTGAGCGAAGTAACGTCAAGACCCAGCCGGTCCAGCTCAACTCGCGAAATCATCTGATCGCCAACGTCATATGTGATGTGGTTCCATGCTTTATCAACTTCGGGGCCGTGTCCGACAAACTCGGACATTTCCAAGGCCGGAGTGATGTTATATCGAACTGTTTGGAAGTCTGCCACGCCTTGTGCAGGAGCTGTTTTGCGTCAAGAGGTGACCAGTGCTCAGGTGAGATATACTGACAGTAAGGGAAGTCTGGTTGAGAACATGTCCCGCTTGGTGTAGGATTGACCCTCAATAGCAGTGAGAGTGCAAAGAAGGCCAAGGAGAAAGAAAGTAATAACCCATGGCACACCCAAATCAGATACGGGTGCGATAAGTGATGCGTGGCAAGAGGTGGAATATCAGTGTGGCTTGCCAAAGGTGATAGAAGGGACTTCTTTTCGTATGTTTGTTGCTCTTCATCGTCAGGCACTGGTCGATACCCTGACTTCATCCTGATATTTGTTGTCTTGTGAACAGCGAGAGAAATCTTGGTTGGGAGTAAGAAAGTAACTCTCTAATGAAGCAGAAAGCAAATATGTGTTTGTTTGGTAGTCAAACAGTAGTCGAAAGCGCGACCATGTATATAGTGCCGTGTAGCCGAGTGGGTGAGTGTTTAAAGCTCGAGACCAAGATGAAGCACTAGTTGAGAAACGCTCTCGGTTTCGATCTCTTGAAACGCCAAGACGAGACACGGGATGAATCGCACTAGTACCAGATGCAGCCTTCTGTATAATCGCGAAACTCGTCCAGGCCGATTACCCGAATAGCCTAATAGTTTCATGGTTTCATAGTCATCCATAAATAGCACGGTATGGCAGCTAGTAAACAACTGTCAGTTTCAGACCAAGTTGGGGTAGGTATTTGTAACGCGGGGTTGGTTGTATTTCGAGGCAACTTGAAGCACTTGGAGTAGTAGATCTCTAAGCGATCGCGCCAGGCCTAGGCCAATCATATGAAACGAGCGTAACCTGTTCGACCTCGTTGGTATTCCCACCAATAATCTGTCACGGAAAGTTATGTTAGGTAGTCTGCACTCAACATGTCTTTTGCGCAGCCAATACTAGCAATAGACAACCCCATTGTCATGGGTTGCAGCCAACACCTGAGTTTCATAGTTGGCTGTCCAAGATCTTCCTTCCTCGGCGCCTAGATGATGACGATGACAAGTTCTAGACCCTCAGACTGGCGAGGGTATTACGCGCTTCTTTCCCTAGCTTCATAATTCAGACGTGGAGGAACGGCAATTCGGCACTACTCCCAGACATGGAGAATCGGCAATTCGGCACTACTCCCAGCCATAGAGAATCGGCAATTCGGCAACTACTCCTAGACACTTGAGGTCTTAGCTTGGTATTTTGGTTTTACAACTTTTCGCGCTACTACTTGAGGGTAAAAATCTATTCTAAGAAACTCTGAACCTGGGGGATACGAGATCACTTGAGTTCAGATAAACACTATAAGAAGCTTGGCATATTCTTCCAAAAACCATTCTCATCAATTAACTTCTTCATTCTTCATCCGACTCATTGGCTTTGCTTACGCAATATCCGCAAGTCTTCTTTACTTAATCTTCCTTCTTTAACTGCTGGTCAGAGTTTATTTCCTACCCTTTACCACTATTTATCAGTCAAGATGTATTTCTCCAACGTCGTCGTCACCATTCTTGCCGCTCAGGCTTTATCTTCCGACAGCAGGGCAGCCCATGCTGGTATTGGAACATTTGCAGTATATTCTTTCTCTCCCTTATACTCTTTCACCTACTAACAGGCTCCCTAGGCCTTGATGGCTGCTACAGCTGTTCCAGGAAGCGCTCTACCATTGTTTGGGAGTCTCGAAGCACGAGAGGTAAGCTACTTTGCTGTGTGCTAGTCACCCAATAACTAATGTGCGACAGCCTCATCATCAAGGAAACAAGGGAGGCCAGGCAAACCAGAACCAGAACGGTAAGGCGGCTGGTAAAGCCAACAAGGCGGCTGGCAATGCCAACAACGGGGCCGCTTCTAACAAGGCGGCTGGTAATGCCAACAAGGCGGCTGGCAATGCCAACAACAAGGCTGCTACCAACAACGGGGCTGGCAATGCCAACAACAAGGCTGCTACCAACAACGGGGCTGCTACCAACAACAAGGCCGCTGCTAACAACGGGGCTGCTAACAACGGGGCTGCTACCAACAACAAGGCCGCTGCTAACAACGGGGCCGCTGCCAACAACAAGGCTGCTGCCAACAACGGGGCCGCTGCTAACAACGGGGCCGCTGCTAACAACGGGGCCGCTGCCAACAACAAGGCCGCTTGCAACAACAAGCGAGGACTCGATGCCAGACATCACCAAGGGGGACAGGCAAACGGCGGAAACGCTGCTGGTGATTGCAACTAGACGGCTGCACCATGATGAGCTCTTTGATATACCCTCTATCAACTCTGACATTCATCGGCGAGGCATGGGTATTACTCGAGTTGACTAAGGGACTGCTTGAAGGAGCCAATGGGCTTGAAACCCCATTCGAACCATCGTTAAAATGATTATCTTGGCGAGGAGCGAGAGGGTTGCTGGGAACCCAACGGGCAGGCCAATGGATAACAGTAGCTAAGATAGATCTTGTTGCAATGAAAGCAGAGAATTGAGTTCGAATGTTCTGTTCCTGATGTAGAAGTTCTATTTCACGATTAGCCATCATCAAGCTCACTGCTATGACAAGGCCCGTAACATGAGGGTACCCGCAGTATATATATCAGTTGCTTTTAATTCTGTATGCCCAGATCTAATTAACAATGTCTCTATTTTGCTACCTAATATACCACAATCTCCGCCGTCTGTGACAGAGTGAGTATGTTTCATCAGCTAGACACGTGACCTAACATCTGTCACTTCGGAGGTGATTCGCTCTCTCTGCGACGTATGTCATCTGTGACGTATAGGCTGTAGTAAGTTTCCTGCTTGTAAGCATTTTGCGTCTCTATATTTTAATAGAGCTATATAATGCTGATATATCGCCCACGCGTCGACTCTGGAAACACACGAATCGAGAGGTGGGTTAGCAAAACAGACCCTAAAAGCGTGCACTGGTAAACGCTCTCATCTGATAACGAGACGAAGATCTATGGCAACAACGAATCTTCACAAAAGACTGTTTTAACAGACTTGAGCATGTATGGACACTCAATCAAGAACGATAGCCCAGCAGAGACAACAAAATACTGGTTCGAATCTCTACCACTGTTGTCATTCGAGTACGCTGGGACACTGGAGAATAGCCAGCTCGAAATTCTGGAAGCCAAGGCCTTCAATCTACTCGAGCTTCCTGGTTCAGGAGCAAAAGTTTTGGAATGGCTTGATCTTGATGAAGAAGGTGTGCCAGGACTGTTGATGGGATTCACCGACGGCACTCTCTGTTACCAACGTAACGTTGGGCTAGCTTCTTTGAATGACGAGCAATAATTCCGTGGACCAGTTATACTTGGATAACAGCCTAATATGACCGGCGGGTCATTCTACGATCTTGATCAAAACGGGCATCTCAAGAGCCTCGAGCCGTAGGTAGTAGCGAAGTCAGTCTCTTCTTTCCATGAATATCGCCTCGGACGACTCTCTACAGTCTTTCCATAGCTCCCGCAATGCCGGCATGGCTAGGTATTCCTATCCGACGTTATATTCTCCCCTTCCCGGCCCCTTTCCATGTCAGACGCTTGTTATTGTATTATACTGGAACTGTCATAAAGTCTTGTTCAGTTCAATGTTCCCCCCGGCTCATTTTTTCCCTAAATCTCGGGCATTTTGACCAGATGAGGAGAAGCCCCGTCCATTGTACTACTCCATCTGTGTCTTGCTTTTATTTACGATCTCTCCTCGGGTAGATGACGTGTTTGAAGCCTTTTGCGTTGAAGCAGGACGAAGCGGCATCTGTAGAACCAGGGCACTATTGCGACTCATTTAGGCACCGGGAGCCATGTAGATGGAAAGGTGCTTGTAAACGCTTCTAATTGGTCCTTAGGTTGTTAGCAACGGCAGGCTTAGATTAGTATTCTAGGGACGTCCTAAGATCATCGTCTTCAAAAGACAGTATCGTTCGATACGTATCGCCCGTATCTACAACGAATGCTGTCAGGCGTCTCTCTCGAGGAAGGGAGGAAGCTGGAATTCTACATGAGATTGTTCCGCCACTACGACATAGTTGTCGACTTGTCGTTCTCATCTTCAGGTAGCTCCTTGAGATACTGGTTTGTCTGGTAGGTGGCTCAGGCAATGGTCGGTGTGGCGATACTACACCCCTATTATATATCGCACGATGATAAGAGTGGCGAAAATGCCGTTAGATGTAGATAGTTATCTCCTCTTGATTATTACTGAAAACTCGCCAGAGATAACGAAATGGACAAGTCTCAGTGTATCGACCACTTTTTGTGGCTAGTGTGAAAGTGAGTATATACATGTACGCAGTAATGATTGCTTTATATATGCAAGACTCTATACCGACCTGCCGGATCGGCTCCGGAGGTTGCTGTTTCCGCCTGTTAACTTGGTCGAAGCTTCCACACAAAGGTCTGGTTTAACAAAGCCAAGGGGTCTCAAACGCTCTCTTAATTACTTTTTTTGGTGTTTAAAACGTCGATGAGCCTTCTAATGTCTTGGTTCGATATTTTCAAAGACAATGATTGAATTCAGTTGAGTAGAACTACGGCAACAAGGGTACTATTATTGTCACCAAGGTCGAGGAGCTCTCTAACTACGGTGTTGTAGATCATGCTAGTAAGTCGACTTTGGAACATGGTAAAGGCGGCTCGGCGTGTCGACCGCATATGCTTCCCGGAACGATAGCTTCCTCGCTCCGATGATAGTATATGCTTTTTAGGGCCTAGTACCCGATAGCAAGGAATGGCATAAGCAAAAGGCTATTGGGGACAAGTTGCCAAGATTGGAACAGTTCTTAGGTCGCTTAGGCCGAGGTTCCTCTCCGAGTTCTGATGAAGGCCTTTTCCGCAGAGACATAGGCCTCTTAGAGACAAAGGCCTCTTAAATAGTAATCATTATTAACTTGGCCAAGACTTGTTCACTTAGGGTTGGTTCCTTGGCAGAGACAACACCTGTCATCATGATAGGAATATTAGCAGACCTGTTAATTGTCCACACTTGAGCGTTGATGGCTTTTAGCAACTTGGCCTTAGGCTTGCATATGCTTGGAATCGCAGTAAAGGGTCAGTAGACTTGTGCTGGTATGCTAATCATACACGATGTCCCTAGGATCATAACCCTCATCCCACCATTCCTCCCACTGACGCTCTAGAACATGCCTAGCCCCTATACGCTCCAATGTCACAGAATCCCAAAAGACGTAGCCCCATCGTCGCATCTTGTCTGGGATATAACACCCGTACAAGTTGCTATATGTCCCACCCCATATCATGGTCCAAGCCAACGGTGGCGCATCTGGCTCGCAGTCGCCACGGAATGGGAAATGCACTCTCTCTTGGCGCATTCGGTCTCGCTCGGAAGGGCGTTCTTGGCGCCGGGCGTCCTGTTCTAACTCGCCGAGAACGCCCGTAAGTGCATCAATAGGTATGTATGAGGCAGTGATATTCTCTTGCATGGTCGAGACGAGGCGTTGATGATCCTTGATTCTAAAGAGAACTGTGCTCAGCAGGGAAAGACCACCGCGTAGCGTTGTCCCTTCCAGTAGGTTACCCCGTTCTGTCATTTAATGATTAGATTTGTGTACGGCTTGTATCATGTCCATGCTTACCGTAGCCATCGAGCTCAAAGGTACCTTCTGGAGTAGGTATCCTCTGTTTATCTTCAAACCTGGGATTGTCTGGATGCAGATCCAGACAGACAGCGTCAAAGGCTCTCTCGTACGTGCCCCGAGCAAATGTATAGAGCGAGTAGAGCTCTTCGACTTCCCACGGTTCCAAAATGTCAAGGAAGGCCAACACATACTCTGAGCGAGACGCCCAGTTCATAGCAATATAATCACTGAAATAGCAGAGCATCTCGAAGCGATAGGCGGCACGCGTCAGCCGCGTCGTTTCCATCTTGCTAAGAACAACGTGTTCCTGGTGGCTGTGGGCATTCGAGTCTGCTTCCTGGAAAAGGCGGTCAATCGCCCAACGACCAAAATGCTCAGCAACGGGTGCTACGGAGCGAAAATAGAAGACAACCATGCTCAGGGCTTCTTCTTGGGTGAGCTTGTCAGTAAGCGGCAAGCTTCGCCGCAAGACGTCTTGGTAGTAGCATCTCAAGAAGTCGGTGTATTTTTGTTTCGCTTCTTGGCCCTGAGTCGCGAGCAGATGAACTGCGTAAGCATCGACAGAAGCGCTACCCAGTGTTTCTTGAAGGCTACTGCAGAGAAGGTACCTGCGATCAAAAAGATATTGCTGGTGCAAGACTGGCGAGGCGAGCACCATGGCCCTTAGTCGTGGGAGATCCAGGACCGAGAGGAGATGACGTCGGACCTCGGGCGGTAAGGACTCGACCGCACTATCGCAAGTCTGCTGTTGGGCTTCTAGAGCCGTTGTTGAGGCGGGAGCCGTTGTTGAGGCGGGTTGAGCGCCAGGCTCAGTCGTGCTCAGCATCGCAGTCTTGTCTGGGCGTGTCGACTTTGACGCGTCCTTGGAGTGCAGCTTGGCCAACAAACGCTTCATGTTGTGCGGAGCTTGCACCAGGAGTTGATGAAGGAGAAAACTCTATGTTAGCCGCGTGTCAACGGCTCTGATCGTCGAAGACTTATGCCACTATGCCATACAGCAAAGGTGTAAGGTACCTTACAAGCGTTACGACACTGATGATGATGATGATTGGTTAGAAACAGGGACGACAAGGAAACCCTGTGTAAATTATTAAAGCGCCTCAGGCGCCAAATGATTGGCTGGGATGCCCTGACCATGCTGCTTAGCAGCTGCTCGAGTGAAATCTCGGTTGAGTCGGCAATGGAGGCCGTGGGACGTATTCAGCGCTCCAAGTCCATCCTGGAACTGGCGAGAAAAATCAGTCACGATGTAGGCGAACTAGATGGCAACAAGAATGACCTCAAAGCGTGGTTCAAGTCTTTGGATCCCAAAGGGTATAAGAAGCGTCAATGGTCACCTGGAATGGAGAGAGCTTTTCAACGATACAAGACCCTCGGCGTAGCCCATGAGAGTGCTCACAGAGCCTTTAATAACCACTTAGCTGCGAGATCCAGACCTAATTCGCCAGAGCAGCACGTCCAACGTGCCAAGCTGGCTCTTGATTGGGGTGAGGCATCTCTACAGGAAGTCCATGTATCCTACTAGTCCCTAGCCTTAGTTTGCTTGTCTTGTTTACTATATACTAATGTTTTCCCTCCTGGATTTCTGGAGCGGCTGATGCGCGACTTGAATTTATGGTCATGTATCACGACGCCTATGAGCTGCAAGGGATTAACGGGCATATCCAGAAAGCTGGAGATATAATACTTATAGTTTCTGAATTCTGTCGAGAAGGTAGTTTCTATTCATAGACTTAGTTCTTTGGGTTTATAGTGCTTTTATTCTCCTGAATTATAGTCGGCCTTGATTAAGCCGAGCAGGGGGTGCAATGCGAAGCGCATTCGGCAACCCGCTGGGCAGCCCAAGTTGGTTACTATAAGGCTCAAAGAGCTGATTATTCAACTCTATTGTGCAGCATGAACAAGACGATACCAGTTGTGCATCGTTAAGTAACAGCAATTATTTCACATCTTTGTTTCTCAAAATCCTTCCCTGAGTTCGAACAGAGTAGCCAAACCACCAAGTAGAATCTCTGGGTGTTGAATAGCACCCCAGTTGTGGACAACGCAGTCTCCGGCAACAAGCGTATAGAGATTTCAGGTCATATACGAGACACTCGGCAGGAGTCAGTTGCATCAGGCGTTGAGCAAGGCTATGAAGCTGCGTGACAGGTGGAAGGGGGTGGGCAAAGGAAAGAGATGACACTGCTGAAGAAATACGTTTTGACATAAACTAACGTAGGGAACTGTGCAACCAAATCTCAACAGTGCTCCAACACAACGTATACAGAAGCTTCAACTGTAAAGACTGCGTTCCAATAGCCCGAATACTACCGCTTCTCTTTGTTTATGGACATCATGTCGATCCAGTGACTACGACTGTAACCAGTTGGATCTGTTACTTGCCCTCAGCTGCAAGAATGCAATGAGTGACAAAAACATACTCGATCTAGCAAGAAGGCATGATACTTGAAGCAGAGCAAGTCATTTCTAATTCTTCTGATTTGCTTTCATCACCTGATTTACTAAATCCTTTGCTTGGCAATTTTATGTGTACCCTAGCAACTCATCTAGTCTAGTCTAGAAGGTGTTAGGCGTGCGACCTTGTCGCCAAATTTGAGCACCCCGTGGTCGAACTCGCGGCGCAAGATACTAAAGATGTTCAAGATATCCAAGCCGGGGCTGGGAAAGATCTAACCTCTTATATGAGCGACTGTGTGAAGGGCGGGAGTTACTTGAGTTAATGGCAGATGGTAGATATAGAACTATACATGGACATATTCTTTCACGTCAGTATTGGAACTGGTTCCCTATATTCACAGCCACTAAACCCAGTCTCGGACCCTGCATCCAGTTGGGCAAGACAGTTAGCAGCCAGCCAGGGACTCTAGGAGTAGGAGTATCTGCTGAGGCCTCAGCCAACCCTGATTTATTCGCGAAAGAAGGCCGCCGAAGCTACCAAGGTCAGTTCTTCGAGATGGCTCTTGACGTGGTAAGTGACAAGGATCGATCACAGTTGTGGTTGTTTACGCCTCCTGTAAAGACTGCTACTAGAAGGCTAAACTTAGTCCCTCTGAGCGCCCACCACTTCCCAGGTGGTACCATCGCATTCAAGACATTGCTTATTACTTTTTGCCTTTATTAACCAGCTAGTTTCATCCTGGCTATAATATCGGCTGTACCAAGCACTAATCTGCCACGTAACGATGACCGGTTATGGTCTTTGGTCCAATCCTCTGATGAAAGTACAGTACCTAACCGCAAGTAAAGCCAAGGTTTGTGCAGCCAACTTGATTGAGCTAATTGAAAGTGTCTTTCGTAAGTATGGGATTCTCCAAATTTGCCATGGCAGCTAACGTCAAGTCTAGAAGGACAAGAAGAAGGTACTCTGGAGGAATAGGTCTCGATATGATAGCTCATACTGAGCGCAGTCAAGAGCCTTTATCTGTCCGGCGTAAAACACCTACCACCAACCCAGCATTTCCTCAAGGCTGTCGACTCGATTGACTGGACTGTCTCCAAGTATCAGATTCAATGAGACAGAAGGACAAGTAATTGTCCACGAGATCAGGCTTGGCGTCAGGCATCTGCTATGCCCGGAACAACAACACTGTCTGCAGACCTGTCTGCAGACCTGCACAACGGAAGCAGTCATCCTTTAGCTAACATATACGCCGTTAATAATATTCCTGGCACATATCTACAATACCCCCCCAATCTCAATAGCCCCAAAAATTCTCGTCTGTCCTCCTGTCATGTCAGCTCAAGGGTGCTTGTCTCGCGTAGCTTGTCCGCCTGTGCAGAAGCGGCATCGTCATTATATAACGAGAATCATACGGCAGGAATCATATAGCGAGTATCATACACAGGCATCTTACAGCGAGCATCATACGGCGGGGTAACGGTCCATACGGATACATACCTAGTGGGCCATAGGAACTGTTGATATGGGGAATGTTTGTCTACCGATATTTATTAGTCTCGATGAAACTGTATGTACTTTTATCTTAAGTTGATGGCAATTTATGAGCTCGGGCCTTGCTTGGGGTGGGTGGTGGCGGTGCACATATGGCAATCGTGCCGCGAACAATTCCTTGCCAATTGGTTCTCATGCAGAGTATCCAAGGTAAGTCATGGTGTCATGTCCGACATTGGCTCACCACTATTAACTAATCAAGGACACGCGCATTTCAGGAAGGGGAATGAGAGCCCTTGAAGTAACAGTTCGCACAAGGCAACCTCTATACCACAAAGGAGGCAAAGCCAAGAGGGCATAACCACTCGGCAGCAAGAGACACAGTAATCTAGCCTTCAGCCTCACTTTGGACCTAGAGGCTACTAAACTGTGGGTAGGGAGATGCTTGCTAGTTTTGCACTATATTATGACTCCTTTGACCTAGAATTGTCTGGTAAATTAGACTGTAACCGCCTACGACCACATCGGATAGTATAAATCAGGGTATTGGTGATCATACCCATTGCAGAATTCCTCGCAGTTTCGGCCCCACGTCGGTGAATGCTTGGGCCACTCGGATAGCAACTTGTTTGATTGTGGCTTGAGGCTGTGCCTGATGTCTTAGTTGCAGGAGCTTTCTTAGCGGCCTAACCCGACCACAGCCTGATTCTCTACTTGAAGGACCAAGTAACAGAACTACCCAGGCGAGGGATTCACTACCAATACTTTATTATATATAGATTATACGCTCGTCCAGTCAAGGCGATGCGGTAATACCCAACCATCTCTTGGTGCAGTATCTCAGGTAGTTTGATGCGAACTGATGCCAGCCCAGAACGATTACTGCGGTGGCAGTGTTGAATCTGTTTGTTATTCGCTTGGGTCGGCAGCATATGTGGCTTAACTAACTTACGCCACGGCGCTTTAGACGGCGGGCCTTGTCGTGGTCGAGTATAAATTTAGTGACCAAAGTGCACATTCTGTCCCGCCAGGAGTGTCACTTTTCAGCCCGGCTTGGACTTGTCAAGAGTTGCCAAATATAGCCTCTCAAGATGTCTCAAGATGGTCTTTCCAAGACGCGTCATGTCTTATTCTACAGCCCAGTAACCAGGTCCAGTAACCAGGTCCAAATCCGTCTTGTTTCATCGATTGCCTCTTGCAGCATAAATAGAGGATTTCCCGCCCTTTGCTGAGCTGTTTAGCTTCCTGCCAAAGCCGACGCTGCCTGCAATCTGCCCACAATGCTTGGACTTGAGTGGCGGCCAATGGTTGTCCCCCCTATTAGATACCAGAGCCAGGGTATTGCCCTCTCAGACTGGTTTACTCTCCTCACCTTGTGCCTGGCTCCTCTCATCGCACATGTTCTCGTTGGCGCCCCTGAGCCCACCTATCTTTGCACGAGTCGACCGAAATGGCACGAGCGAATCTGTCATTACAACCCGACGTCTATTCTATGGCGATACGCTATCGTCACTGATCGACGAATACGCGCCCAAGAGTGGAGCAAGGCTGATCTCGCGGCCACGAATGCCTTGTTCTGGACCGAGCGAGGCTGGGATGGCTCTGAAGCCATGATCGAGCTCAGTCGCCAGCATTGCGTTCAACTGCCTGACGACACCAGGGTCGCCTTGTTCTCGAGAGAAATGATCAAAACCCTCATCGTCACCATCCAAGGGCTTCAGGCCATCATCCTCTTGCTAGGTGGCCTTGACAATGACCGTGCTCCGCAATTTAATACGTGGATGGCAGTCGACATCATCTTCTTCCCACTCTCCCTCATCGGCTTGTTGAGACTCTGCAGCTGCCTTTGGCTGACTGACGAGTTTTCATATGCCTCGGCCGATGACATGTCCCTGGGCACTGGACCAGTTTATTCTGGTCAGGACAGATCATTTTCTGAATGCCCCTTGTTACTTGAATCAGGTCGATTCCGGGGGACCACCTTTTGGCGCAGCTGGTTGTTCCGTTTGGCATACTTCCTGGCCATACTAGGCCTGTTGGTTTTGACCATTTTATACATGGTAAATGGCGGGAAATATACCGCAACGACTTTTGTTATAATCCTGTTCTATCTTGGATTCCTCGTGGCGACAACCCTCGTCTTCGCATGGTACCTCGGCTTCAGGAAAGCTACATCAACTGTCATACCCTGTATCTCTTCAGCTTGGTACAAGATTTATACCGGTATTGTTGTTGGCTTGCTGGCTACCGCTATCGTCATCTCCTGCATCGAGACTCGAAAGACTCCTTGTGGAAAGTTCACCAGCGGTTTCGGCCATCGCGCGGATGTTTGGGCATGCCCGGATTGGGATAGACATGTTTAGGGAGAGAACCTGTTGACACACCCTCTTTTGGATTAGCTAATTGACTTTTATCCCTATCTCTTTGACTTGTTCTGACTTGATGCCAAATTGTTGCCACAATATCCAACAGAACTATCCAAGTGAAACAAACAAACAAAGCTACAGAGCTGTGATGAGAAATAGAGTAACAAGGAAGATAAAATACGACCCAATTGTGGCCGATTAAGTTAGTAGGTTAATAGCCGTTATGTTAAAAGAACGACGTTTGTTCGGAATAGCTACAAGAGTATGTCAGTTATATACACAGAGATTTGCATGATCGTTATTATCGGACGTGAGGTTGATTAACGCTTCTTTTGTGTCTTCCCCTGGACTAGAGGTCTAGTTACGAGTAGTTAGTTGCTCCTAAATTATGACTAAATTTTCCTTACTTCCCGTAATACTGGCTCTATCGCCGCTATATCGCTTAAAGGAGGTGTTAAGTGCATTTTGGGCTGCTTCTAGTAGTACTAGGTCAAGTTAATATCTTGTAAGTTATTGCTAGGGCTTTCCGGAAAGATTCTATCTGGGAACAGACGCCTAGAGGATGGCTAGTGTCGTCGACTGCCCAGAATAACCGCGTGGTGACGGGAATGATTCCGACACGGGAATTTAACCTTAAGCTTGTCCTTCATAGCTATCTGTATCCATTACTTCTTGAGCCAGAAGATCTTTCCCGTCAGTCATGGGACTTCAGCTGCATAGGATCCAGCTAGCTTCTCAACTCAAGGACGCATTTGCTATAGCCGCTCTAAACATGCGCCTCGCTTCAGCAATCCCAGGTATGTTTTCTTCATTGTTTATATAGGCCCTCCCTATCTTGGCCTTGGGAAAGCAGAACCATAACACGGACAAGGCGCAACTGGTCGCGTGATCGCTTGAAGCGTCGGCCTCTTGCGTTATTAACAAAAGCCTAAAAACATTGGTATGGGTTGCTGGGGTTGTCCAGCCAGGGGACACAAGAGGAGAGCCTGTAAGCGGTTTTTCAGTATTCCCGGGTGGCTCTCAACCTGGGGTGCTGGGTCGTCGGTGTTCTCAAGTATTGGTCACCGTTCTGCGTTTCATAATGCTCCCGTTGTGACCATTATTTATGAATCGTGACGGTGTACTTAACTTCTGGAAGAGCGATAAAGTTGTCATGGAGACTGCCACCAAGTGGGATCCGGTGTGTCTATTAACCACAAGAGGCTATGTCACATTTGACTTGAGCAATTCAATCCGGAAATGTCAGGTAGGGTAGAATGTGCAAAGATGAAGCACTATGCTGTGATAAAGGCTCTGGGTGGATAAGCAGAAGAGGTCTGTTAAACATTTGCTTCTAATATAGGCAATAACAAGAACACGCTCGGAGGCCTATGTATACTCTCCATTAGTGACTATAAGACTTGCTATAGTAGTATCGGCTTGCTCTTGAGACATCAAGCACAGTGTATGGAAAAGCTGTGATACTTGCCAGCTGGTGTCGCAATGAGTAACGTTACCACATGGAATCGTCGAAGCGCCGTGGCTGAGACAATAAGCACGCTCGCCAGGCCAGCGAATCATACGAGTCGAGGGATGCCACGACGAGACGCTTTCTCTGTTCTTGTCAGACGCCAGTCAGCCTATTAGACAAGACGCCCAGAGACTGGCTGGGATGTTGCTCAGACTGACTGGGATGTTGCTCAGACTGACTGGGATGTATAAGTATTGATAAAGCCAGGCTACACTTGTTGCATAACAGCTCGTCACCGCCATCTCCTTTCCTCTTGCACCTTCTCCCCTCAGCTTCGGTCATAATGCCAACGCACTGGCTTCTCAAAGTTCACTAACAAGCGATATCTTAACCTCTGCTCTTCGCGCGCACCCTTGGCCTCGACGACATTAGTGTCTCGTCGGATTATCTCCACGCGTCGGTAGGTCCATTCATCCCTAAGAGTACAGCTATAGGGGCTAACAACTAATAGTTTAATACCGAATAAGCTTCTTTGTCTGTCGCATCAAGAGAGCAGCCGAAACCTGCTACTATATCTCTAGATATAACAAACACCCAGCTTAACCGGAGTCAATCTTAGCCGATACACAGCAAAAAGTCGCGATGCCCTCAACCACCCTCCACTCTTGTCTACACCACCGCCAACTCACAACTCGTCATCGTGGCCTTTGCCAGGCTATTGCGATGCAAAGAACAGTCTTTGCGTCATCATGAAGCACGGATCACGTGCTGAGTTGCCTCTGGCCAAGAGACTGTGCGACCATGTTTGTTTGACAGGGCCCAAACTGTTCAGACTTCGGAGCTCGTTATCAACCTGTTTCTACTGCTGAAGCTGCACCGACAATTCCATCTGCTTCAGCCTTCCCTTCGCCAGCGAAGCATCGGCGATACACCAAGGACCCGCCCAATCTTTCTCTTGTCGAAGCATCTGTTGTCGAGGCTCGTCGGTTTGTTGTCTCAACCACAACTCGTTGCTCTTTCGAGTGTCATCCCAGCAATCGCTCGCCCATATTTGAGCTGGTGTCTATTAGGCAAGTCTTTCTGCCCTCAAGCTCCTCTCGCAGCCTCAGCTAATACTTGCCTATCCCGCAGACACCAACTACGGGACTGCTCACGATGCCTCTGCCACCCCGGCTTTCACCCCGAGACTCACTGTCTCCATAAACACCTACGAGATCTGCGTCGAGGCGAATCGAGCCCATCCGGACGCCATCCACACCTCGCCGGAACCGGAGCATGGCCTGGAGCTCAGGCGGCGATCGATACTACAACACCGTCTCGAAAACTTGACCGAGTGGCACGAACACGGCGTCTGGTATCGCAACACGTTCGCTCCTACGGGTCACCCGAAACCAAACAAAGGTTTAGTTGATGCCTTCTGGGAGGCATGCGACACCCTCCGGCATTATGGGCTGCCTGAGCCTGAACTGGCGGGATGGAGGCTTGATCTTCCAGGCGGTCGAGGAGCATGGCAGACCTGCCAACCCCAAGTTCACCGTCAACGTGGCAAGGGGCATACGGGATATTGTCCGCGAGCGATATCCCCGTTCCTCCCGAGAAAACTATCGGGCGCCGCCTGACACGACCGATTACACCGAGACTTAATACGTTAGCGAACCGCGCAACATCCTATTTGACGACGACGATCCCTTTGGCTCTATGAGTCCGTCAGACCGAGCCCGTGGCCGCAGACGTCGTGTTCCCCAGGAGAGCTATAGCCCGGTGGTCACCATCAGTCTGCTGTCGGAGGAGGAGCCGGGGGGGAGGAGCATAACTGGAACACGCCACAGCCATCCAGCACAGCCAACGGCGACCTCATCCATGATAGTAAGTTGCTTGCCCTCTTTCTCGCCACCGACATTAACCCGTGCCTTTCAGGGCCATCATCGGCCTCGCCCGTTCCCAACCACCGGAAGCAGAAGCGAGATTTGTCAGACAATGAGTATGGCTCGGGGCGTCACACTAAGCGCCGACGACTCACTCACGTTTTGGAAGACGTTGTGCACCAACACCGCCACTTGTCAGATGCCATCCTCGAAGCATGAGACAGCGACTGGACGTAAAGAAGCAAATCTCGGAAGCCAGCACCGCGCTCATCAGAAAGGGCAAAGCCACTCTGCACAGACTCAACTCCATTCTCAGCTCCGCCGCCGAGGAATCAACCATGTCACTCCTGCAAAAGGCCAAGCCTCCTACATCTAGCGCAGACAACATATTGTGGGCGGTAGCCGAGGCAGCCAGCCTGGAGGGTCAGGCCAGCCGTGCAAAGATGCTAGAGCATTGCATCGAGCTGCGGCGACGGGCGTGCGACTCGGTGCACAACCAGCAGAAGCGCATCAAGGCTCTACATGGCCAGCTTCTCGGGATTGAGGAGCTACTGCCGCTCCAGCAGGCGGAGAGGGACCATCTCGAGGTGGTGATGAGGAACCCGGACGCTCATGGGTTAAACTGATGGCCACTTCTGGACGGGAGATACTCTGATGGAGAGGGCCTATTCTTGCTGCTGTGTAGCCATGACTTGTTATTTCTTTCTTCATCTGGACGATCATCTGGCCGACGAGTGGATCACGACAATGGGTGGCATTATCTGTAACTTGACGCAAAACTTCATCATACAAATAGACAAGAGTTTGCTGCAGTGGACGGGTCAGTGTGAGTAAGAACTGGCTGCTTTAACCAAGGCAGAGTCGGAGTGATTTCCGGTGCTGTTGCGTTGGTCAGGCTATGAGGGCCTCAATACTAGCTTTTATCACTTGAATTTATCACTTGATGCTGATATATTGGGGATGAATACGCATTCGCCGTGATATACAATGACCTGCTAGAAGATTTGCACTCTCTGGTCTCAACCACAACCGGAGGACATTATACCTTATGGCCGGAGAGATAAGATGAAAGGGCCCAAGCCTTGGGCTCACCCACCTTCTCTCCACGGTGGCTTCCCTCTTGTTTTCCCTCCACCATGTCATCCACAACTCGCCGACTGATAAAAGCACAAGACCTCCGTCGTCTCGGAGCCATTCCAGGTTTCCAAGAGCTCAAGATAGTCACGTCTTGACTGAAATAGACCCCGACGCCTCATGTTGACCGTCACGTCGCCTTAGGTCCACACAATTCTACTTGCAGTTGGCATTGTCGCCGGCTTTCTCACAGCCACCGGCCTCCAGCCCCAACCTATCTGCCCGTTCTGCTGGCACGAATTCAAGAACTGGACTTGAACATCTCTCGTCGCGTCTTCAACAGTCATTCGACGCGCCTCCAATACCCCCGCCATCTACGAGACTTGTGACAGTCGACAACGACGCGCTCTTTCTTCTGCTGGACCTAGTACTGATTCATATATATACAATGAGTCTGTCATTCGCAACCCAAGCGTGGTAGTGTGGATGCCAAGAGGCGGTAGTAGCCTCGGAAGAAGTTCGGTGGGTTAAGTCGGCCTTGGCTTGATTACTAAGGTACTCAGACCCCCCTGTAGCCGCTGGCTTTTGTTGTTGATGTTCTGATGATGCCCCGCAATTCACTCCATTCATAACCCCGGCAACCATGGCTTCATCATTCCGAATGGTTATTCTTTTTGGGCAAAGACAGCACGATTGCTAAACATGGATGCTCCCAAGACGGCTGAAGAGCTGGAGAAGCTTTTGAAGCTTGCTCACCAACAGCTGGATCAACAGCGGCAACGCGCCCAACAGGCAGAGCAACGCAACGATGCGTTGGTGAAACAGACACAACCCTTGACGCTTGTCGAATACATGGGGGATTCCCACGTCCTTACTTACGCAAAGCTGACTGTCGAAACGAACCAACTACTCACCTCCAAGGGTTCAATCCCCAGTCCGCGCGACAAGTGGTGCCCCCAAGATCTGACTCCATGGCGCGACTTCCTCGACGAACAGAAACGAGTATTCGGTACCCTCCTCGCCACGTTTCCCGCCCAACGCCGCTGTTTCGAGACTCGAGCTTTCTTGGCTGGCCTGGGGGACAGGATTGCCCGTCGACCGATAGCGGATGAAAAGATGCTCGAAAAGTTCTTGCACGAGACCGTCGAGCAACCGGTCCGAGCCATCATACAAGAGCTCAAAACCCACGACGACGCCAGGAGGGACTTTGATCTGGGGGATGGCGTCGTCTTCGAGAACCACCCTCACGCCCTCAGCGACGTGGCCGAGGAAGTCGTCGAGAGGGAGGGCCCGCAGACGCCGCCGCAGACGCCAGACCATCGACAAGAGCTCAAGCAGCTGCGGCCCGATCAGATCTGCGTATACCGATCCGACGATGCCACGCGGCGCAGCATGGTCTACGTTGAGGAGTACAAGCCACCTCACAAGCTGACTCCTCTACACCTTCGTGCCGGTCTCCGCGCCATGAACGTCTACAAGGAAGTCGTCAACCGAAAGACGATCCCGCCCTCTACCGATACAAAGGCACATTTTCAGTACAACGCCGAAAGGCTGACGGCTTCTGCCATCACGCAGACGTACCACTACATGATTGAAGGCGGCCTCGAGTATGGCCTTCTAACCACCGGGGAAGCTTTCATCTTCTTGAAGATTGACTGGAACGATCCCCAGACACTGCACTATCACCTCTCTGAGCCTATCTCCGAGGTTCCAGAACATCCGGACAACGCTCATCTCTGCACAGCCGTCGGCCAGCATCTAGCCTTCACACTCATGGCGCTAGGTCCGCCTGGGAAACATCGTGGACGCGGCCAGGGGGAACGCAGCAGGGCTATGGGGAGCTTGAAGACGTGGACCGTGGATTTCGAAAGCACGCTACGTTCTATTCCCAGAGACGAACGAACGGCGTCACCGGACGACTCATCTATCTACCAACCCACCACCTACAAGGGCGTCGATCGAACGCCAATCGTCTTGCGCGAGCGGAAGAATCCCACCGTTGCAGCCGATGCCTGTGACGGCATGTTGCAACGGGACGACAGGCAGGACTCATCCGACGACGAGTCAGCGCCTCGACCGCCGGATACGCCTACACCGAGTGCACCAACTGCTGGTCAAGGAGTCCGACGGAGTCAACGATTAGCGCCTAGGTCTCAGCCTCGCGAGCACACCAGCAGTCAAGGCCGGCACTACTGTACGCAAAAATGCCTCCTCCGTCTCAAGAAGGGCGGTTTTCTCGACCTCGAGTGCCCGAATGTTGCTCTCCACACCGCGGCTCTCGGTAGCAAAGGCTGTCCAAGTGGTGGCATGCGCCATGCAGTATCTCACCAGAGATGGCTTGAACTTCTCAAAGAGCAGCTGCTCTGCTCCCTTGACGACGGCATTACGCCACTGGGTATGGGTGGTGCGCGTGGTGTGCTTTTCAAGGTGACTCTGCTCAAGTACGGCTACACTTTCGTTGGCAAAGGCACGGTGCGGGCTTTCATCCGAGATCTCAAGCACGAAGCTGCAGTCTATCAACACTGCGAGCCATATCAGGGCAAGAACATGCCTGTCTTCTTGGGGGACATGGACCTGAGGCTGATGAATAGGACGTACTACTACGACCATCGGGTTTATGTGGTATACATGGCATTCATGTCATGGGGAGGGCACCCTATCGACCAAGCTGAGCTTGTGGGTGGTGGCATGGCGCAGCTCGGGGCCAAGACATTGGCATCACTGAACGCTCTGCACAGAAAGGGAGTGATCCACAACGACATGCGAGCGGCCAACATACTATATCATCCACAGACCGACAACGTCTTGCTGATCGACTTTGAGCGGGCTGCGCTGCCTGGGACAACACAACGTCCGTTGGCGCCGTCGGTACCAAACAAGCGGAAGAGGCCGGATGGGTTGGATATGAAGGTGGTCAGGCCAGCAGGTGATCAAGAGAGAGCGAGGCGAGGGCGTCTAAACGACCTTGCCATGCTGGGGGATGTGTTTGGGTCGGCACACTATCATGCAGCCGAGATGCAATGAGCTGAAACCCCAAGAGTTACTGTTGGTTGAAAAGGGTGGTCAGTATGCTCCATATTGTATACTCCGCGGGACGCGCGGCTGGGATGCTCAAGCGCGGACCAATTATAATCGTGCATTGGGGTGCCCACATTCCTCCTTTGTCTTAGGGAGAGAAGTAGGCCAGATGCAAGCGCCTAATGAGCGACAGCGCAGTAAACATGACCCGCGATTAGCGCGACTGGGATTGTCTAATACCCTAATTAAAGACATGTCTGTGTGAATCTGGAAATCCATGGACAAGGAAACTGTCGCGAGTGGGTGTGACCCGAGAGTTATTTAGTTCTAGCTTGTCTACTCTTATCGTAGAGAATGAGGCTGCTAAGAAAGGCGGTACATGGAGAGACAAATGGTTGAATGGCTTAAGCGCCGAGGCGCGATGAGTAGGATTCTGAAATAGCATTCTTATACTTAAGGAGAAATAATCAAGTGTTTGCTCACCAGCGTTATTATAGACTCCGGACTGTATCCCGGATAATAACGTCCTTCGCCAATACCATGTAGCAGGGGGCAGTCTAGGCATACAAACTCCTCGGTGTCATCGTCCTAGTATTCTGAGGAACGTGGCAATACTGAGCCAATTACTTGATTCTCTGTTGGGTCCGTATTGAAATGTGAACCGTGTCCAAGGCACTCAGAGGAGTTCACTGGCGGAGAGAAGAGAGTGAGCCTTGGATTATTGCATCATAGTGAGTCGAGACGGTCGCTTGCAAAGCCATGTTTGGGCTGCAGATTTTCTACATGCTCCAAACTGGATGCCCGAGGCGATCGGTACCTTCCAAACTCTCCATATCAGTCCAAGTGGAAGGCATTGACAACCGCTATTATTGGCGTACAGAGTATGGTAGTGGTGATGTCATGGCTATGTTGCCAAACAGAATAGATTGGATATTAGTCGCAGAAGCTACGTGTCAAGCTCGCATAGATAAGACTTTCTGAGTGGGCGGAACTTGGACGCAGTACTCAGGTACGATGAAAGTAAGACGAGACAGCCGCAGTAGCTGGTTGCAAAATATACAATCCGCTATTCACAATACTGTAGAAAGCCAATGAACTCACCTAAGTAGGGGTTTGCCTGCTCCTGCGTCCAAGTCTTCTCGAAGATTACGAAAGCGGCTGCAAAGTTGCTGAGGCGCAACGAGGTTTCTTTACAGGAAATATTCTCACAGCGGCAGGAGAAATTAGACCCCGCGTCCTTGAAGTATAAGCAAGCTCATCATGTAATTGTCCTGGCACGAGGTATGCTCGAAGAGTTGGATAGCGAACCTAACCGCTTCCAGCGCAGGTATGATCAATACTAGGCCCTCGAGAACCAGATGAAGGAACTCGATCACTTGAGGAAGCTGATACCGGCGGCTGTATGGCGCCATCTTGCGTTCAAAGCTGCTCGCGGCAAAAGCTTGAAGTTTGTGGAATTCGTTCGACTGAAGGATCAGTATAAGCGCGTTTGGATCAAAGTGGGTGGTTAACTGATTATAAAGATCTTTCAAATTGATCAAGCATTAGATTCTTGCTTTATCATACGGAAGTGCACATTAATGTCTAATTGCGACTACCTTGCAATAGTGAACAGACAAAAATAGATCTTGCCTTTAGGGAGTCTCCTAAAGGACCTATATAGCCCTCTTCCATTCAAGCACGGCCCTAGCAGAAGCTAATTCCTTCTAAAAGCTCAGACTGCCCCCCCGTGTCTTTTCCTTTCGAGGTGCTCAGTATGCCACTAACTAGGCTTTTCTTTTGCAGCGCTTTTCCACCTTGATGTTAGGGAAGTTTATTGAGATATACAGAAAACTTAAAGACCTGATATATGATATAGGAGTAACTTATAGCGTGATTATATCGCAATGGGCCGTCGAGGCAGAGGGTATAGTTGGTTAGTGGGCTGCAGAACGGAAGCATCGCTTACAAGGCTATAGACTAGTTAGAGAAGCAGAGTCTCAAAAGTTTGAGATATGCAATATAGATGCGGGTGTAAGGGATTGTCTTGCTTGAGACGTAGCTCTAAAGATTTCCCACGTTCATTAGGTGTGCCGGCTAGCATGAGTTCTTTACACAATAGACTCCTTAGTCCCTTGCCCACGAATCACTGTGCAACCCCGAATAATGGCCTTGCTACGTTGCGGTTGCTTACAGTGTTTGCATTCACCTGATAAAGTCAGAGATGACGCGTGATTAAAGGGGTTGCCTGCTGTCTTTTGAAACCGGAGGAAAGGTTGTAGGGTGTATATAGGCATATAGAGTCGCGAAAAGTGTACATCATTATAGAGAAAGCTATAGCAGTGGTCGATCATTATTTTGCTTTAGATAATTCCAGGCACAAGCTGCATTCTCCTTCCTAGTCTTCAAAGAAGGAATCCACAAGTCTAGAAACATGCGTTCCCAAAGTAATCCGACTCTCATCTCTTCCATCACGCTTAGAGCATCTTCTAAGCGCACAAACTTGACAAACGGCTTAATGTTATGCTCCAGCTAAACTCAAGACACTCCTTGAGGGCTTTAGTAATTCCGTTACAAGCTCCTCTGATGTTGAGTTGTCTAAAGCTAATGCCCATCGACTTGACCGTGAATTGATCGGCAATGCCTATCGCTATGAGAAGTCTGTCTAACTGGATCAAGTCCTGTATGTCGATGTAGGATTGGCTTGACGAGGTGAAACTCACGGCAGTATCCATACCGCCATGGGCCTCCTTCGGGCAATACCTGCGTAGTCTGGAGTGACGCTGGCACAGCAAGGTCGAGGCAAAATGGCAATATCGACAATTGCCAGAAGGGCTATAGCTCTACGAGCGTCAACAGCAATATATTCTTGGACCCATAGCTTAACTTATCGCCATTTCTAGATTAGCTCTTACTGTCATCAGGACTTCAGGGCTTTCCAGCTCTTACAGGGTACGCAATCGAAACACCTACTAGACGAAAGAAACACGACTGCATCTCCCACGCTAAAGTTGCCTTCTTCATCTCCGGCCTGCTTAATAACGCCAGCCGTCTCATGTCCTAGGGTGATAGGATGCTTCAATGCTTTAGCTATAAAGAACTCGGAGTTCATAGCAGACAATCGGAATGATAGAGTAACGCCCCAGCACCTTAACCAGGATTTCGCCCTCGGAAATTTAGGGGATATCGATCTCTTTCAGTTGTAGTTACCTCTTCGGTAGCGGAGTCATATCATCAACATAGTCAGCGACAAAGCTATGAATCGATGATCCACGGGAGCATACTGTTGGTCCTTCATAGTGGCCCATCTAGGACTCGGGACTGACATGCGCAATACGAGCCTCCATACTAACGTATAGACGAGGGATCGGGGTAGTCAAGTGATTTATAAAAGCAACGGCGGAAGAGGTGTCTTGTGTCGAGGCATGTGAAACCACACTAGAGTGCCGCCTGTAGAGTATTACCACATATCAGGCAACTAAGTACATTATCTCTAGATCAACGTCCCGTTTAGATCCTCACCAATCCGGCGGTAGCATCTCACTTCGAGAAGTTCTCTCTTTAGCCTTGGATTATATGTGTAACGCATCGCGCAGCTGTGGAGTGAACTGGCAAACCCGATATTGCCATGTTGCGCTTAATCTCACGGCGGTGTATTGGAAGCAGTCTAGCAGAGGTCTAATCTCGCTCGAGACGTCAATAGAAACATCAAACCTGGCGAGTGTTTGATTTTCGCTGTTACGAAGTCTACAGTCGACAGGTTTGCTATCGCATACGCCAAATAGTCTACAGTTGAGTGCGATAGGTTACTTACGTCTCTAATAGTGTGAGTCGAGACATACAGTAAGACCAATTAATGCTGCAGCACCTTTCTCTAGAATCAATAGGGGTGAATTACAGTGGAATAGCGTGCTGGACTTGCCTAGTGAGCTTTCTAATCTATTAGAAGAACTAAACAAGAATAGCTGCCTATAGTGGCTTCTTGATTATCTATAAAAGCCATAGAGCTCACTGTGTACCTCCATTATAGAGTGTAAAGCCCTTAATTGATTCTCTGTTAACAAAGAAATATTAAGCAGCCCGCTCGACCAAAGATTTAGTGGTCTATCTATTTGTGTTATTTTTAAGAGACTCTTAAGTCTATAGAACCTAGATCGGCGGCGGGACCATTAACGCGAAGCAGCTAAAGGTTCTAAGCTTGTCCAAGCTGAACTTAAGGCTGCATAAAAGTCAGCATTAAGAGGTCTTAACAGGATTATAGAAAATATCTTATTCCCCCAACTGTAGCGATTCAATACAAGTCGCCTCCTCACCAGGTTCCAGATGCCTATAGTATACTATCTCCTCTACTGATTATACTTGTCTATCACATACCGCCTCCTCACAAGAGTCTAACTCTTAGACAGATACCATCATAGCACATAACTCTTTTCCACAGATTCTAAATGCTCAGCGGAAATTGCCTCTTCTCCAGCTATCAGCGAACCTGAACGTACCTCACTCCGCTTCCCACTATCAGGGTTCAGCTTCTCGGCCAAAACTAGAACCCAATCGATCATCTCTCCTCGAGTCACGCAGCCTCTATCTAAGCCCTCGGGTGCCTTGGTCTCCGGCTGGACCCCAACTCCGGCTCAGCTGGACCACCTCGTCTCTAAAAGTAAGACTGGAGTGCGTGCGGCTAAGGCGTCGGAGAGTCAGCAGTACCGCGTTTGCAGTTCCTTTGGGCCAAACTGGGGGCAAAGGAGGAGATCAAGCAAGCACTGGGCTGTCGAATATTGGGCATTGGAAAAAGCTGAAATATGCCACTAACAACCACGACCTCTTACTTGGCGTGGTTAACAGGGACTGATGGCGCTGTGACCAGCGGCACTCTCACGGCTGCCATGATGGTTGGTGTTCTCCGCAGCCTCTTTAATGAGCTCCTCGACCTCAAGCCCCTATCCGCCATGCCCTCGAGGACGATACCCTCAACAAGACATTACACCTTATCACAGGCCCCAAGAAGGCCGCGGTCATGGACCTTATTCCCATCAGCACCGCCACCAGGGACACACGGGCATGATAGTGCTGCAGTGAGCTTTCGTGCTAGTCCCACGCTCTCCTCGTCCACCGATGAGGCTCGACGATAAGGGCGTCTACCTTGGGTGGTCTTGGCCGCAGCCTGGGCAAGATGCTCATCGCCGACGGAGCGCGCCATCGGTATGGGGCATCCGGGAGCACGAGTTCCCCGCCCTGATGAGGCTGTGCATGACGCCCTGAAAAGACGGGCGCCCAGCTGCCGACTGGCTTGGGAACGCGTGGCCAGGTTGCTTGATCTACATGGCCTATGTGAACATTGAGCTGGGGGTGGCGCTATGGCTATCAATTTTGCAACCCACTCTCGCAAAGACAATACACCCAAGCCGCCCCTATCACTTTAGCAAGAGTCAAGTGGGGTATAAACTTGCGTGTAAGGAATCATGATATAATTCCCTTCACTTGGTTTCTAATAACCTAATGTTAATAATGTTAATTTTTACAATTTACTTTTTATAGTCAGCCTAATTTAAGCGTAGTGCACTTAGGAAAACTCATTGTGCTAACTGCCAAGAGAAAAAATAGTAAATTATCTCCCTTTGCATGCTAAACTATCTATGTAATAGTTAACGGTTAACAAACCGGTTACTTGCATAAGGAAGTAAACACAATTCCAGAAAGCCAACTAGCAGACGGGGGCTACAGCGCATAAAGTTTAGCTGCAATAGCAATCATAATCGCCCTTAACTGCTCCTTTGCTATTTGTATGTTAGTAAAAGCAAGAAGCTAAAGCAAACATTTCGCAAGCCGCTATAACTCACTAAACACAGACTCTTGGGATCCTGGTTCGGCACTATTTTTAACATTAGTAAATAGGAAAATCTAGATCAAGCTTATGAGTCACTCACATGTTCCTGACAGAACCTTTCACAGCCGTCCCACGCTTTCGACCCAAGGCCACAGGTGGATTTCCCATTGAGATTCTGTTTAGATTAGCAACCCTCTGCCTTCTTTGTGCTTTTAAACTTACAGGAAAGGGGGTATCGCGGCAGAAGATCTTAGCCAGGGAGGTCTGAGCGCACAACAAGAGCCCAAAAACAGAGTAAAACTTCATATTGCCGAGAGTGCTGTAATGGATGGTAATAGTTCAAGGTCTTTTAAAGAGTTGAGAAGAATTGCAGTAGTAGGAAGAGGAATAAAGTCTGTAGTAGAAAGAAGGGCTTAAATACTCTTTAATGTTTATAGACGCCTCGTGTCAAAGTGTTTTCACTTCATTGTACACGTCATTTATTAAAGTTTGTAACACTTATCACCGGCATTGCCGGTAATTTTATTTCACAGTTAAGATACCCTGTGATACAGAGAACCTAAACTACAAGTCAAGGTTAACTTTCTAGAAAAAGCTAGTCTAAAGTAAAATCTTGTCAATCTTTTGCCCACTTTGGTATTAAGTAGCGACCATCTTGCATAACCTCTAACACACCGCAAGAGCTTTAAAGGTTAAATACAAAGTCTGGGTAAAGAATCTCTGCCTGACATACATTACATGTAGCATTACTAATTTACCTGTCATGTCTAACCGGCTTGCCCGGAACTCGGCACTTAACCGCTCGTTATACACTTACGATTTTGGTAGCCAGGGCCAGGTTTCATCGAGGATCCCGAGTTCTGGTATTTCGAGTCGTATTGGCGACAGGCTCATATGCTACAACATGCCGGCAAATGAAAAGCGCACTTTCTGCTTCTATAGTGATGGCTATTTGCCGTAAGGCCTGGTACTGAAGCACCTGGTCTTTGGCTACTTCGTCAGGCCCACTAAAGGACCAGTCATGATAGCGAACCGGATGGAGGATTGCTTTGGAGATGCTTATTCATAGCAAAAGCTTACGCCACATGAGCCGACTAGTAGTATAATGCCCGTGACGGGCTGGAAGCACTGCTTACCTTTGTCAACATTTGTAGATTAACTATTGTGACGAGATATGCTTAGATGCGTAAAAGAGAATAAGAACAGAGGCTTCGAGTTTAAATCTGCAATAATGCCTTAGATAAACGTTCGCATTAGATAGTATGCCTGGGTGGTAAGACGGCACTGCGGGACAGTGGAAACTGGGATAGCAGGATACTACTTTGACTGAAGAGATGGCAGAAGAAGCAGGCAGATAGACTGCCAACAGCTTGTCTAACACTTATTTTAATAGTTTGGCCCCATCAGGCCAGGCAAGAGCTTGGATATAAACAAAATCTACACTTCCTCTCTTTGGTGGCTATAAGAAAACCTTGCTCAAACTGCTCGCATTCACGGTATCAAGACGCATTATTAAGGCTGTTAACAATATTTTAGCATTAAAGTCTGCAAGGCTAAGGAAGAAGCTGCTGTTTAATACATCAGGACTATAAATTACCGAGAGCTAATAGCCACCACACAGAGCTCATAAAGGGCAATAATTAATTGTAGTATTATTAAAAGCTTTCTTATATTAAATTATAAACTGCAAGAT
>JABCKW010000283.1:0-24694 GCA_014824385.1 Fusarium cyanostomum | reverse complement strand
AATAATATAAAATAAATAAAAATTACATTAAAATAGTAGAGCTAACTTGTCTTTTTTTTTTCCTTTATTTATTATTTATATTAATTACTTTAATATAAAGAGAAGTATGAGTAAGTATTATACTTTAACCTATCCTTTAACCTGGAACGGGAATTTGCACCATGCCTGTTATCCTGTTTATAAACATCACGGCATACATGCACGAGCTAGAACCGACCGGATAGACACACATGAAGGGCAGAGTTCAGGCTATAAAGGGAAAATTAGATATAGACCCAGGACCGTGCCGTGCCTGACTCTCCCTCTGACCGCCACAGGGACCAACGGCCAAGGTCCTGAAGCCAGCAAGCTTGTCGAGGTATTTCAAAGGATCCTAAGACATGCCGTTTTACTGCGAGAGACGCATACTCGCTTATATAACCCTCGATTAGGTCACTTCAGTCGATGTAGTTTGCCTCACCTCGACGGAGACGGGCTGTGCCTCGTCGGATACGCACGCTGAGCAACAACCAAGTGACATGGCACGATTGCACTGCCTCGACACGTGTTGGAGAGACAAGAGTACGGCGTATTGGCGTGAAATGATTCTGCGCCTGGTTTCTGCACAGCAGCCAAGGGGTATAGACAGGTGCCTGTGTTAAGCGACGAGCCTGACCCGCAGCGGACATGTTGCTCAGATTGAAAGCAAAGAGATGGAGGCCTGGCATGGATCCAATACATACAAGATCAATATATCTCGCGCAGATGGCTTGCGTTGTGCGACGACATGCGAGATGCCGCTGCTGCTGCAACGTGCCACGACTTCCGCAGTATCGCACATCGAAAGGAGAGCTGCATTAGAGCCCGGCAGCCCGAATAACCAGACATGAAGAGGTCGATTCTTGAAACAAGAAAAGTTGGAGTCCTCCCTAGGCACGGGCTGTTGTGGTTTCCGGTGACTCGACTACATCGTGGACTCTTTGGTATCATCAGCGGCTTCAATTCGATTACTGACTCGTCACTGGAGGTATGTTGGCTCTCTTTCGTCGTGAAACTGTCGATTCTCATGCAAACTGATCCCCTTTGTCCATGTCTGAACCCCCTGAGAGCCGAGCCATCAGTTCTGTCAACTTCCAAAAAAGAGGTGCAGCTTCTTGTGACGCCAACCTGAAAGAGAGGAGAGTAAGCTGCAATATTTGATTAGACTCATTTCTTTTGATTCATCCGAGCTGTTTTGTTGGATGACTTCATCCCATGGACCCAAGGGGCAAACACCAAGATGGGATGCCTCAGCACGGCGTCCGGTGCAACAATGGGTGACACCAAACGGCAGGCGTTGCTGGGCAGAACTCCCTAATAACCCCCCCTATTCATTTTCCATCTCGTCCCTTATCATTCAACGGTTTCCCCAAGAAACGAGTCGTCAGGAGTTGGCAGCTGCCCTGGACCGTTCGACACTGACAGCAACTGACAACAACTGGCGCCCTGCAGGTTCCTTGTTTGTCGAGCCTCGCATTTGTTTACCACGTCTTCTAAAAAGCTCCTCTGCCTTCTTCTATTTTTCTCTTCTCTTCTCCCTCCGTTCTTCATCCTTCATCTTCTGCATCCAGCAACATTCCGTGCACATCACCATCCAACATCAACATCTACACTCGAATTTCTTAGGATTCGTCTTGGAATTATAACATCATCAAGGATCAGATCTGTGAGTCTCTATTAGCTTTTACTTCTCTCAAGCATCATCCACATATTCCTATGTTCATCACCTCTCCAACATTCCCATTCACCTTTCCATCAGGCTTCTGCTTGAAAGGAACTTCTCCCTGACTCTTCATCCTCGTGTTCTTTTGCCTCTCTATACTCTTCAAACACCTCTTCTCTGCCACCACAGCAACAGAGCCACCGATTAACCTGGTACGCGAAACAGATTCCTTCCACCGTCCCGATGGCTGTCCTCAAGATCAAGGCTCTCGCCAGCGCTCTGGCTCTTCTCGGTGCTTTCGCCACCGGTGTTACTGCTGAAGCCCAGGCTGCTCTGTGTATGTTTTTATCACCAGAGAACACCACAAGTTCCCTCACTGATCGTTTCTCCAGCTGCCCAGACCATGACTGATGCCCCTGTCACCCAGCAGCATGGTTCTACTACTTCTGACGGTATTCATCACCCCTTTTACTTACTCGCTGTTCATGTCTAATCACTACACAGGCACTCTTCTCTACACCATGAGCGTCTGCGTCATCACCCACCAGACTGAGTGTTCCATGATCATGTCTACCGGCGGCGAAGTCCCTCCTCCCGCTGCAACCAACGAGCCCTCTGTTCCCGCTGGAGACGAGCCTACCACCGTCCACGGCCAAGGCGAGACCTCTCCTGGTGAGGGTTACCCCAAGCCCAGCGAGACTGGCCCTCACGCCAGTGTCCCTACTGGCTCTGAGCCTGGTTACTCTGCTCCTCCTGAGGGCACTGCTCCCGGCCATTCTGGCGAGCCCGTCCCCGTTCCCGTCCCATCTGGTGAGCCTGTTCCCGTTCCGTCTGTCGTCAGCACCACAGACGAGTCCGGCAACCCGACTATTCTCACTACTGCCTACGACAAGCCCTCAGGCACCGCCTCCGGCACTGGCTCTGAGACAGGCGTTGAGACCGGGTCTGGCTCTCTCACAGGCGCCAACCCCTCGTCCACCGACGACTACGCGGAGACAACTCCCACTGGTACCCCCAGTGTCACTGCCACTGGCGCTGCTGCGATGCTCGGCGCTACCCCTGCGGTCGTTCTTGGCCTCGCTGGCATGCTGGCTGCCTTCATCTTCTAAGGAACTCGAGACCATGCCTCCATGCACTCTACGCTCCGTTGTTCGCTGAACGGTCCAGGAAAGGGAGACTGTATTGGATGGCTTCATGGGGGATCTGATAGACCATTGGTTTGTGAAACCTGGGGGAATTAGGATGGCACACAGGATTGTGATTTTGGCATTTCGGAACCTCGTCGTAGGACATAATACGTGTTGTACTTAGGTACTTTTGAAATGAACCAGGGTTTATTCTAAATCCATTGTCTTTACCTCACTGATTGATTATTCGTTGTAATATCGAGATGAGCTGACTGATGGCGGTGATAATCAAGCGCCTCTTCCTACGCCGTCGGTGCATTAACGCCCAGAACCAAAATCTGATATCCTCACTCCTCACTCCTTGACATGACACACTGGACAGCCCCCTCGCACCTTGTCCTTCAACAACCGCGCCTTCATCACTTTCATGCCAACCGAGTACCGACTCCCCTCCTCAGCACCATTACCCAGCTCGACATCGACCTTTTTACCCTTGTGCAGCATCTCCAAGAGGTGGCTCACATGGAACACATGCCCACACGCGTATCCAACCAATGTCTCCATCTCGTACTCTGTAAACGGCTCGTGACATCTCGCGCAATGTCCCGGCTGCGGCACTCGGTGGTCATGGTCCGTCGAAGGGTGGCTCTTGTTCCGCTCCGAGTTATCAGGGTCCGTGGGGACGTCCTTGGCCTCGACGTCAACGTGCTCGCTTTCCTGCACGACGACTTCGAACTTGATGCCCTTGCGCTGCCCAGCCCGGAGGTCGTCCTGCGCCGCGGCTACCTCGCTGCGCAGGACGCGCGCCACGCCTGAGCTGATGCTGTACTGTATCTCATGCTCCTTCATCATGTGCGTGAGGCCTTCCCTAAGGCCTTCAATCTCGAGACCCTCGGGTATCCGTCGTACTACAGTGATGGGGTTGATTGCTGTGCCAACCTGCTCAAGCAGACCGCGGATGAAGCTAGGCTTGTCCATGCTGTATTTGAGGAGATCCTCCCAGAGGTCGGGATCGTCCTGTTCCTTAGCGAACTCGATCGCTTTGTGGACGTTCTTTAGGCGATCGATGATGAGATATAGGGCGCGCTTCATCTGACCCGTCTTGGAATACAGATACACCAGCTCGTCGTAGTATGAAAACGTCTCACATTCTTGAACAGCCTATATCAGGTTAGTTGGGCCATTTGGCATTCGGTCGCAAAGATTCAACTGACCTTTTCAAATGTGTATGAGACGGAGGTTTTCAGGTATTGCATGAGCAACGTCCGGTTGAAGGTCGCAAAGAGATGAACTGCCAAGTCCGCAAAATTGTCCACTAAGGACTGACTGTCCATGACTAGTCGATCCACATTTTCACCTGTATGCTCCTGTATGCCCTCGCCTCTCCATAAGCCTCGGAAGTAGAAGTATATGTACCTGTCGAGGTTCTGAGCGAGCAATTGCTCCACCACAAGGTCTGGCCGCAGGAGACCATGCTGGGCTTCATCAACAAGCAAAGTGATCGCCTCTGACGTGGCTTGTTCTAGTTCCTCTGCTGTCATCTGATCTAATTTTCCCGGCGGAACCCTAAGACCAATGAAGCTGGGGATGTCGTCCTCGACGGCCTCTGCGAGGTGATTGTCTCTGATGAGCCTGAAGGCTGAGTCTGCGTCGTGAAGCTTGATGTAACATTTGAGGGCTTCACGCTGGCGGCCATTAGCCTCATGTAGCCTTGCTAGGCTTTCCATCACGATTCGCCAATCACGCCCCTTTTCTCCATCGTCAATGCTGTCTTCCCGAACGTCTCGATACTTCAGTTGATTCTCAAGAGCCGTCGTGATGGTTTTGATGTCGAACAGTTCTGGGGTCCAGCGGTCCAGCAACTCCCTGAATCTTGGCTTATCATTTTGGATGTAATGTCCCAGCACGACTTCGTATATAGTGGAAGGAATCCTTGGGTGGATCGGCTCGGTCGGTATATAGTCGGTGATGGCATCGAACTTTTTGGCACCGGCGAATGTCCAAACCCACTTTTCCCATCTATCAGGTGTTTTTAGCACCTTGCCGCAGATCTTTCCCGCAGAAGTCCAGTCGTCTTCCTCAATGAGCTCCTGGATCCAGAGCTCTCCGATCCTTCTCTTCTCCCGCTCGGCTGTGGAATACATGTCCCTGTACTGCGAATCAACGATGGACTCATCATCGTAAAAGTCGTCGCTAACCCCTTGCTGTTTGGTTGGTGTATGAGGGATAGCATCGCTCGTCCGGTCGTTGACTGGAGCCATGATTTCAGGATGTTCATCGAGAAGCTCCCATGCTCGCTGGTACTGCTGGCGCTCTAGAAGCCACCCTAGGTGATCACTGAGGTCCCGTCTGGTAGCAAGAATACAGTCGTATGGGCTGTGAATGAAGATCTTGACACCAGGCTTCACTAGACCCGAGTGAACCGCTGGCGAAGCGCCGCGGCTTGAACCAGGACGAATCGTCCCTATGGTGCCCCCTGTCTTGACACTGGAGCCTGCATCATCACCACTTTCTCTGCTTCGAATGCTGGCCCCGGAACTGAAGAGTGACCTAGGATTGATGGCGGCGTTCCACACATCTGATCCAATTCCTGCTATCGCCTCGAAAGCCCCCCTTGAAGATGCAATGGCCGATGCGGCATTGCGCGCAGGCAAAACACCCAGATGGTAGTCGCCCGAAGAGAGCCTCTCATAGCGACTGACGCTCAGACTATCCTTGTCGGCCTCGGCCTGGGAATTAAGATCGATGAGACGTAACTCAGGAGGTTGACTATTTTGTCGGCGACGAACGCCGCCCGAAGGCTCGCTCCCTGTCGAAGGAGTTGACTTGTGCTTTCTAGCTGGTAATGTCGAAATAGTGCCGGTCTCTTCGTCCTCGTCCTCGTCGTCCTCTGGTAAACAATACGCAAGAACCAGCAATAGATTCTGGGTATATAAAGAAATGCCAGAGATGATGCAATCCATGCGAAGTCTGCCGAGCAATTAGCTTATGTAAATCAAAATGCCGGATCCAAGCTCACATCTTAACAATTTCTGCTAGCCCAATAGTCTTCTCACCAGCGTGCCGACCCACGCTAACGCCACCAGGATGAACGTGTATAATCCAAATCGTGCTGCCCCAGCCCACAAGCAGTCGCTCAATACTTTTCTTGCGTAACACAGCTTGCTCCTTGAGTTTTCCGGCAGCTGAAGAAAGACTCTTGTCGAGAGAACCCGGATCGGACTCGTCCACTTCGAAGGCCTGTTCGTCGATCCACTCGACACGGCCTTTCCATACACTGGCCATGGTCTCCCATTCGTCCGTCTGTGGCCGGTCAATGTGCCCTATTCGTTTCCATGCGTCTTCTACGTCTGCATTTTCGAGGTGTAGCTTCGACCGCATGATCTTGATGCCGTGCTCGTTTAGCCAGACGACATATTTCCCGGATAAAGACCATTTGATCGTACTGATGGTTCCCTCACCGGAGTGCAAAATGGTATCTTTGCCTGTATTGCTGCCGATGCCCATACTTCCCAGCCAGCCAGAGGCTGTGGCCGCAGCAGTTCCGGTGGTAGTCGAAGTACTCCGGCCTGGACCGCCGCCCACGGTGAGGATAAGTTGACCAGCAAGTCCTCCTGAGAGATAAGTCCGATCTGTTCTGAACTCTGGTGACAATGCTACTGCCTGAACCGGCCGGGCGAAGTTCCGTAGTTGGACATCTTTCATATCGACAAGGGACTGTACGCATACGTTGCCGTCCAGGGAAGACGTAGCGATGTAGATATCGTTTGATAGTATCTTAGGGATCTGAGGCGCTTCACGGGGTCTTCGGGACGCTGCTGCCGGGGATGAATCCGCTTGCCGGCCGGAGGACACGCTGGAGTTACTAGGTCCAGCAAGTCGTTGCGCCGCCTCTGGCTTATCAGTCGGTAACGGTGGCGGGTACGGGGATATTGAGATGGAAGTCACGGAGGCAGAATGGGCGTGGTAGACTCTCATGGACTGGAAGACTGGGAGTTGGACAACGTGCTGGACTAAAGTTAGAAAGAGTCATGGCGAAGCTATAATCTTGACTCACGATGTTGCCATTATGCGTTCCGACGATCTGTGACAAAGTTAGCATATTGCCCCATGTGCAATTGATATGATACCTGCCATTTTATCTCCAGCGACAAGAAACGCACTTGTCGCATCGCCATTGCGATAAACTCCGTTGAGGTGTTGCGTCAATCGAGCGTACTTGAGCCTCGGCTCCTCATCTTCATCATCTTCGTCATCCTCCTCTTCGTCGTCGTCCTCATTGTCTTCATCCTCTTCATCCTCGTCTTCTTCATCATCATCTTTCTCTATGTGTTCCTCCTCTTCCTTATTGTCACCCTCGTGATCGAGCTTTCCATGATCACGATGCTGCATGAAGGGTTTCCCAATTTCCTCAGCCTGCACGTCTTCTGCGTCGTCACCCTTGCCTTCTTGCATCAAATATTGTTCCAAAGATTCTGAAATGTCGTTCTCGTGCGCGTTGTCATCGAGGGCTTTGCTCTTCGCTGCCGTCGTGGTCTCGCTGGTGTTGCGCGTCGGCTCATACTCCGATTGTTGGGCCTCAGGGTCGTGCTCCTGCTCGGGGCTCGATTGCGACGACTGGTCCGTCATTGCGCTAACGGCATTGATGTCATTCTGGGAAAATATGAAGCCCAGTAGAAGAAGAGCAAGTTCGTGGAGCGGAGGTCGTTTAGTTTATTAGTTGAGATGACCAAGTTCAAGCTACGACAGCTACCAAAGGCTGCGCACTGATTGGAGGCGTAGGGAGGTACCTTGTACCTTGCAGCTACGTCACGAGTGTAATTGCAGGCAGCTTCCCCACGGAACGCGCCAAGAACAAGAGCCATCGCGCCCACGATTACAGTGCAGTTCCCGCGAGGCACAGTGCACATGCACATTTCGACGTCAACACCATAACGTGCAGCGAATAGCCTCAGTTCTTGTCGTTTAGGAACGAAACCAAAGCCTAACCGAGGAGAAGCAAGCCGGAGCCTAGGCGATTGAACGACCGACCACAACAACTACGAGCTGCTTATGGCGCCCACCGGAATATGGCGACGGTGAAGTCCCTGGGGTTGCACCAGCCCTCAGGGCTTCAACATGCCATCGACGAACAATTGCTGCCCCCGAACCCGCCAGCGACGTCATATACATGGGAAATCTTGACGGATAACAGTGAAGATGACGATCTCGAAGACGAAGTTCTCACGACGGAGCGCTGTGTCATCTGGTGCCGAGGCGGAATATTTCGAAAGATGTTCAGGTTCGACCTGGAGAAGGAATCCATTATACAAGCCCTTCTCGCATATTTCCCAACTTCCGAAGATGATAGAACCAGTCGCGATTCAGAATCCAAGTCTGACAAGCGGCCAGTCTTGTCGAAAGCTTTAGTTGTTTTCCTCAAGACTCAGGCGCACATCTATTTCTTATCCGGAACCAGTCACATCGTACACATGCCTTTCGAGGTCGAATCCGCCTTCGCAGGCCCAGTCGGAGTCATCATTCAGCGCAAGCAGAAGGCCGAGAGCGTTGCGCCCATATCTTTCAAGTTCCCCCGAGTTCCGCCAAATTCCTTCGTCTCTTCACAGCTGACAGCCTTCAACAGCTCTCAGCAGACGGCCTTCTCTGTTGAGGGTCTGGGGAAGCCCAAAGCACTGCCCTTGCGGTTAAGCTCAACCTTGGACAACCTCTGGGAGGCGCCATTGGAGCAGCCAGAGTCACGCTGGCCACGACTCGTCTCCTTGACGGACCCTCTGCTTGAGCTCGGTTTGGTTGTCACAAATCAAGACCCTCAAAATGCCAAAAATTTGAGGCACCCAGCTTCCAAAAAGCTGGCATTTCTTGATGCAGCTGAGGAGGTTCTACATGTGGAGGAAATCAAGATCCCAGGCGCCCTATCTCAAGACCTTAGCCAACCGTTAATCATTGCGGTAACCATCAATCGCGAGACTAGTGAATACACTGTCTGGCGACTGACATACCTACAACACGAGGATCCGTTCCTTGTGGGGCAGAAAAACTCCAAGTCAAGAGCTACGCGACGCCGTAGCTCTATGCCACCCGGCTTCGCCAGTGCTCCCGGGACACCCGTTCAACCTAACCTCCGAGAGAGCTTTGGAGTTCCGCTGCCAGGAAAGCGGCAAAGAAAGAGCGAAAGGCATGAGAAACCTATGGTGGATCTCGTCTCATCCTTGGAACAGCAAGACAAAGAAGGCACTGGCGTCGCCCGTAGGAGTTCTCGTAGAGTGAGCTCCATGCTGGCGAGAGCCGATCTATCAGCGTCTCACGAAAGAGCTGTTTTGCCAGATCCACCCTTACTATCTGGACATGTCGGATCCAAAAGACATGAATCTCATGGGAGTCATGCTCGACTCAGTACCAACTACAACCACCAGATTCATCCTAGTTTGAGCAGTCTGTTGGCGGCACCGTTCTACGAGGGCCTCGACGAGGGGTTCCACAATATGGGATTAGACGATCACGAATTTGATGGACTTCAGCACGAAATCATGTTTACCAAACTCCACGGGGTACCTCTGAACAATTCCAATGTTCGGTATTCGGACCAGCCCGCACGCAACCAAACTAAGGTCTTCATTCTGGTAGCACCACCATTTGCCATCGATGGGCACGACCAGAGCCAACTTCTCATCGGTATCCAAGACGCGACCGAGAAACGGCTTCAGTTACTTACTCTGGAACTGGGCATCCAACGTGGGTTTGATCTGGGCACCAAAGTTGGAAAAAAGGTGTCGCCTGAGGGTGCTACCGTGATCGCCACTGTCGTCGACCGCCGACATGCTCAAAATGTCGTTGATTCTTGCAAGCTGGTGGATGGAGACCATTCTTCCATTCTCATTCTCTCCGAGTCTATGGACGGGCGGCATGAGCTAAGCACCCAAGCACCATGGAGTGTTCTTACAAAGATATCGCTCTCACTTCTCTTTGTCGATAACACAAGAAGCTTGCAATATCGCGGCAGGGTAGTGGATCGCGATGTCATGCAGCGAAAGTCGGAGGTCATTGATTTTACTAAGGGTAGCATTATTGGTGTGCGCCATCCGAGACAAGGGGGAATTGTCGATGTTGTCGATACCGAAGGCCGACTTCATCAACTCCGCATCCAGCTTGAACCACGATCCCCTCACGTCCGCAAAGTCTTGGATATTTGCCGAAGCATCCTTCCTCATGCGCTTGGTGAGCACATCTTTGCTGGGTGGCTTCATTGTATGCAATGGATAGGAAATCAGGAGGAGTCAGTAGCGGATGTTGAGTGGTCCGCCATGATAATCTTGCTTCTTTCTCTTTTCCTAAATCTTGGTCGCACAGATTCGAAGCCCTTTCCTACCACTCGCCTCCCTATCCGCAAGAGGAGGCCTGCCTCGGGCTCCTTTGGTTCAATAAGAGAATCAGAGGATTGGAAAGCCTTGGAGGTTGGTGAAACTTCTAATTCCTTAGGTTGTCCGACTTGGATGATGAACAAAGGCTGGGAGTGGGCGCTGGATGAAGACGCGGACTACGCAATGCCACTACAAGGAGATGAGAGCCTGTCTACGAAGTTTATCTCAAGGCACATCGCCTTCGCCAAGGAGTATATGTTCTCTACTCTTGGCGAGACAGCCTTCGGGCCTGCAGGTTATATACCAACTTCGCTTGGCAAGAGCTTGGAAAGTCGACGAAAGGTTGCTGTGGATGTATTCATGGGCCTTCATCTTCTTCTCGAGGAAGAGAAACTGGACATCATGACGCCAGAGTTCAGGTCCCCGGGTCGTGCTGATCTTCGAGTTGTCCTATGTCAAATCGCTAGATGGCTCAAATGGTACACCTTCTCGTCCATCTATGAGTTGGGCATACAAGAGGACGTTGATCAACGCCATGACTCTGGTATGTGAACCTCGTCGGAGGTAGCAGGACAGAGCTAACTGTTTCGCAGACCTGAGCCTGAGGCCCGCAATTCCTCAACCACCTGTACGACCAGATGTCATTGACTGGATTCAATCACGACTTACTGGGGATCGGAGAGTTCCTTACATCACTCCAGCAGACGTTTACTATGCCGGCTCACGGTTGTCTGAAGCGGAGAAACTGCAGGACAAGCGGTGGGAAACAATCCTACCTCGAACGCTCATGTTCAAGCAGTTTTTCGGCTTTCTGAAACCGAGTACAACTGCTGTCCAGATGGTAGAGGCTATGCGAGACTCTGGCATCACGCCTCTAGTCCTCGACACGCTTCCAGAGGCTGTGCTCGTACCTCTCCGGGATGCCATATCATTGTGTCAGCCACACCCCCCAACTTCTTGGTCTAAAGATCTCCTCGAATTGGTCGATCGAAAGGATATTAGCCTCATTCTCGCACCCGGAAAGCGCCCTAAGCCAAGCGCTTCAAAGATCTTGGTAAGGTCTCATAGTTTGCTTCAAACTCTCTTTACTAATATGATTCTAGACGCCTACGCATAATGCAACCTGGGATTTCAAGTTGCTCTGCCAAAGCGTCGAAGAAACAAACAACGTTGGCTACGACGAGGGCGAGGGAACTGAGCGTCAAGCCGTCATTCGTTCTCTGTTCAAAGAAGATCGTCGCCTGAACGAGGCACAGGATCTGCTTTCCACCAATAAAGCAAGGCTGGTTCGGCTTCACCCTGACCCAAGCTGGCCAGAAAGCGAATACCTTGAGAAGCAAAAGGAGCTTGTAACAAGAATCGCTACGGGAACTCTGGCTATCCCAGCTGGCCGTGCGTTATTATACTACGGCCTGCGTTTCCCGCTGATCACGCAAAAATTCCACATTGGTGGGTTTAATCTCAATTGCATTGTTAAGCCAACAAACACCACCGTTGGCGTAGACAAGTCGCAGTTCTCCGAGGAAAAGGTCTGCTGGGGATTTTTCCATCAGGGCGTTGCTGCCGGCTTGGCCATCTCTCCTCAAGCCCATGGCATCGACACGTCCTGGATTCTATACAACAAACCAGGCCAAGACCTCAATAACCGTCATGCCGGCTTCTTACTTGCTCTTGGCCTCAATGGCCATCTGAAGGACGTCGCGAAATGGGTCGCTTTCAAGTACCTCACACCGAAACATACCATGACCTCGATTGGACTTCTTCTGGGTCTGGCCGCATCCTACATGGGCACAATGGATTCGCTTATTACTCGTTTGCTATCCGTCCATGCCACAAGGATGTTGCCCCGCGGAGCAGCAGAGCTGAACTTGTCACCGCTAACGCAGACTTCGGGTATAATGGGCATCGGACTGCTATACGCAAACAGCCAGCACCGGCGCATGAGCGAGATCATGCTTTCTGAGATAGAACACATTGATGAAGAGGACGAGGAAGAGCCTTTGAGAAGCGAGTGCTACCGACTTGCCGCCGGTTTCGCTCTTGGATTCATCAACCTAGGCAAGGGCAGCGATCTGAAGGGTTTGCACGATATGAGGCTTACGGACAAGCTCATTGCCCATGCTACGGCAACAAAGAACGTGGAGATTGTCCATATCCTAGATCGCGCGGCTGCCGGAGCGGCCATGGCCCTTGCTCTCATCTACATGAAATCCGAAGACCAAATCGTGGCGCGCAAGATTGACATTCCTGATTCGATCTTGCAGTTCGACTACATCCGCCCTGATATTCTTCTCCTGCGGACGCTTGCGAAGAACTTGATATTGTGGTCAAAGATTGAGCCGACCTTTGCTTGGATACATAAGAACCTTCCAGGCCCCTACCGCCCTCGCTACAAGCTTCAAGCGACCACAAGACTTCGGTCGACCGACCTCGCATTCCACAGCATCGTAGCTGGACTCTGCTTTTCTATTGGGCTTCGCTTCTCTGGCAGTGCCTCTCCCAAAGTTCGAGATCTCTTGCTGTACTATCTGGACCAGTTCATGCGCATCGCACAGATACCATCTTCGGCGAGTATGCATCCTGATGGTGTCCCGCCATATGATGAGGAGTTAACTCGGTCGAACGCACGCATGTGTCAAGATATCGTCGCCATCTCTGCTTCCATCGTGATGGCTGGGACAGGCGACATCCCGGTCCTTCGTCGTCTTCGTGCGCTGCATGGCCGTGATGATCCGGATACTCCCTACGGGTCCCATCTCGCCGCTCATCTGGCTATCGGAGCTTTGTTCCTGGGATGTGGAACGGCAACGTTTGGTACCAGCAACCTTGCGATCGCCGCATTGCTGATATCCTTCTACCCCATCTTCCCTACGAGCGTGATGGACAACCGCTCCCATCTCCAGGCCCTCCGCCACTTCTGGGTCCTGGCAACGGAACAACGCTGCCTTGTTACCAAGGATGTTCTCACCAGCCAGCCAATCTCTGTCCCTGTACAGATCAAGATGCGGAGCAACACATCAACTGAAGCAGTCCTGAACCGCACGGCACCCTGCATTCTTCCGCCACTCGACCAGATTGCCAGTCTATCCACCGCTTGCGGTCCTCAATTCTGGAACGTTGAACTCGACTTCAACAACGAAGAGGTCAGAGCCGCCTTCGAAGACACGCAGAGTCTCTATCTTCGCAGGCGTCCACCTCGTGAGGGCGCCTTTGCCTCCACGCTCAGAGCGCTCGGCAACGACGACATAGGAAAAGATCCACTAGAGTGGGTGTTTGGTTTGGACGGCCTCCGCGGCATTAGCTACGCCGAACGAGCCGTGGTGCTTGAGCGGGGAGACGACGCCCAGCAGACGGGCAGCGCCGTCGACGCAAGGCTGGAGATGGAGAAGGGCATTATCGAAGGCACGGATCGCGAGCGCCTCGAGGGTGCGAGGCTGCTTTTCGAGTGGGCCGCTGTACGTGACCGGCTACGCCAAACCAGCGTGTTCGACAGCCAAGAAACTATCACGGAATCACGAGCTCACCGCGATGTTGAAGGACAGAAGGAGCAGGATACTACGTCAGAAGACGAAGGCGCCTGGTGGATGCGAGACAGCGTGATTGAGAACCTCAAGGGTATGGTGTGGGTTGCCAGCCGTGAGGGCGAGCTGTAGGAACGCTCATTGCGTAGTTTGCCAACCATCAATCGACGACTATGATTATGGGACTTGGGGCAGGCGTGATGAGTCAAGTCTAGTAGAGTAGTGTGTGAAAGAAAAGTGGTGCATGTCGTTATATGAGCTATGAGAACAACGATAGACATAAATCTAGCTTTATCTTGGCCCCTCCATCAGAACCTGAAACGATCATACATCACAACTTCTGTACGTAACAGATACTTGATCACAGCAACTGAGGCGAATAGATGATTCATTTCAACAATCACGTAAATTCCATTATCCCCCCCTTTGCCTCTTCCCTTTTCCGAGAACGCCATTCAATGCAAACCGCATCACCGGGGATATACAGGGCTTCTATCCGCCACTCATCCTTTCAGCCCTTGTCAGCCACGCTGCTTTGTCTTTCCCATCTTATGCTTCACTATATCCTGCTTATCTTCGCAAGTATTGGTCTCTCCTCAAAGAAGGACCCTTTCTTCTCCCCTAAGCAGCGGAGGGCATCATCATCCGGCGGAGAACTCCTCCGGTCTTCCCCCTTGGATTGCGTTGCCCCACATTTGAGTTGTCGTAAAAACACTCATCAAAAAGGCACTTGTGGGCTCGTCACGCTCTTATTTCGAGACAGCGGCGTTGAGGACCTGTGTCCTGAAGAAGCCGCCCTTGGTCTTCTCAATAACCTGCTGGTAGACGTTGTTGGGAGGGTGGTTCATCACCACGGTGCCGTGCTGGCTATCGATCTTGGCGTCCAGTCGTGTCTCCCGGATCAGGTTGACGATCCACTTCTCACCGTCGTCGGGGTTCAGGCCCAGCTTAGCGCTGAGGTCTCGGATGTTCATCCGGCTGAAGATCTTGCAGTAACTCTCGCAGATGAGGTGTCGAGCAGCGTCGACAAAGGCGTCAGCCGACGAGGCGAGGAAGAAGTCATTTCGGCAAACCTGATCGGCCTTGGAAAGAGCCTCACGTGCAGCCTCGAAGTCATGGGCGATGTAGAGGGCGTTGACGAACTGGGTGATGGGGTCGGTGTACTCGTAGGCCTCCTGGCGGACGTAGCGGATAATGTCCTTGATCTGCTTCTGCTGGATGGAACTGTTGCGGGCGCGACCACGGCCGGTGATAACGGCGGCGATCAGATATCGCAGGATCCATGGGCAGGAGGTCTGGATGGTGTTGATGTAGGGAGCGGAGAAGAACATGTCCAGGATAGGTTCCCGGGCGGTCTCGGAGTTAAAGAGGGGGAAGAGGGCCCAGTGGACCAGCATCGTTCGGTGGTCGAGCTGGGCACGGGGGTTGTTGAAGAGCTTGGAGTCGATGCCCTCCCTCACGTTCTTGATCTCCTCAACGGCAGAGTCCCAGTTGGTCTGGAGGAGCTCGGAGGCGAGCTTACCCCAGGTGGCGGCAGAGACCTTGTCGTTATCGGTTGACAGAACTCGGAACTGGTAAAGCATATCGGCGGCGGGACCATACTGTCCGCATCGGAACTGGAACTGACCGAAGTCGTAGAGGGCGTTGACCATCTCCATGGTAACCTAATGTGACGTGCCTGTTAGCTATCCGACTTCGGCGATAGGACATGCAGAGCCCACGACTTACTCCGTGCTGGTTCTTGAGGAACTCCAAGTTGGCAACCTTGTCGCTTCGGAGTCCGTTGACAACTTCATCCTGGGTCAAGAGGTCCGCGATCTTGGCAGTAGCCTGCTCGTACTTCTCCAGCTGCGACAGCACTTCCTGTCTCTTCTTGTTGTACTCAGCGGGTGCCTCGGCCACGCCGTGAAGTTCGCAATACATAGTTGCGACATAATCGGTCATGTTGGTTTCCTCGAGCAGCTTAATCTTCCCGGACAGGATCTGCTTCGCCCTGGCATCATCGCCCTGGTCCTCGGCACTCTCGCTCTCGAACTGGATCAGCGGGAACAGAAGGTGTCGGCTCAGGTGCGGCGCGAGGTGGGGCATAATCGACGAGCCGTCGGCCGAGACGGCGGTGAGAACGTCCTCCATCGTGGGCGGTATTTCGGGGCGGAGAGAGTCGGTCGACGAGGGAGGGCAGGAAAAGGACTCGCCGCGATAGTAAAGACGCAAGCCGTGATGGTTGACTTGATTTGATGGAGGGGCAGATTTTTGGTGAATTTCGCCAATGCACCGGTGGTGTGGGGTTTGGCCTTGTGCGTGCTGACCGGAGATTTACCGATGTTAAAGGTCCATGTCATGTGATCCCCAGATTTTCTGGGGAGAGCTTCAACTTTTGGCGCGAGTCGAGGCCAACAGGCGAGATTGTACGACGGTTTGACTGTTCCAACGTAATCAATTGAGCGCTCTTTTTGGTGAAAATCGGCAGTTCCTTTACGACGGGGTCTTTGAATTGACTCAATTATCCAGAGAGTCGAATGATACGACTGATAACGAACCTCGACCTCGAACCTGGCCCCCTCCCCCAAGTTCAACGCTCTCATCATGCGCCTCCTTGCTTCCCGAGCCCTCTCCACAGGGCGCCTGGCCTTTCTTCAGAAGCCTGTATCTCTCACAAAGCGATCCCCCTTCGCTTCCGCCGTCCAGAATTCTTCGGCCTCCTTCAAGACGCACGCCGGATACAAGCCGAATCCCCTCGAGAAGCCCGTCAACCCGAGCAAGAAGAACAAGATCCCTTACAAAGACCGCCCGCTCAAGCGTCCCTTTCTTCCCCTACCCACAAAGACTGAGGAGGAGCTCGCTGCCTCTCTCCCCTACATCGTCCGCCGCACGCCATACTCTCAGCTCCCTGTCTATCGCAAATGGATGTCTGGAGGCAACAAGGTGATTATCATCGTCAAGAAGGTTGATGGCGATCGCTCGAGGCTAGTCGAGGACCTGGCAACATCGTTGGAAGTCAAGCGGCCTGATATTCGATTGAACCCTACAACACAACACATCGAGATCAAGGTAGGTGATTTCTCCAATGGGACTCTATGTTTGCGACTAACAATTTACTCCAGGGAGATCACTTCGACAAGGCCATAGAGTGGTTGCTCAAGACTGGGTTCTAAACCAAGGTCTGGGAATAGAGATCTCATGGGGAGGACGGTGGACTCGGCCGGGCAGGCGTAAGCCAGGATGTAAAAAGTGTACCATATTGACAACCCAACAACTACCCGGTTGATGACAAATGTACAATACATGTAATGTAAGGCGCACCATAGAAGCGAATATTTGTTCAAAGTATCTTGGTTTGTTCTCCACTCAACATCCTGTATACACGCCCGTAGGCAACCAGTTTCATCATCATCTGTCTTGTCCCCAAACCATCGACTCCAGAATGCTAGTCTAAACGTGAAGCGCACGCTTCAAAAGACAACTCCTATCCCATTTTCCTCAAAACAATAACATACAAGCTCCGTAGCCGGGTATTGTGATATCAATCCAAGAAAAATATTCGGTCAGCCTACGTCGCCATATTATTTCCCTAGAGCAAAAAAAGTAGAGAGTTGTTGAAGGACTTCATCTTTGGCCCACTCAGCCGATTGCATTGACAAAGCTTCAAGAAGGGCATGTGGTGCTGGCATCGCCCTGGCTGGTAAAGATGATGACGGATCGTTGGGGTCTCTAGCCTTCTCGGCCAGTCTCCTTAACAGTGCCACAGCGACGACGACAATGTAAGCCAGCTCTGGGTCTTTTCTTGACGGAGTACGCGGCCCATGAGCTTGTGGTTGCTCGTATAGTTGACTGAGCTCACGGATGAGTCTAAAGAGGTTCTGTGCAAAGTCGTTGCCACACGATAACCAAGCTTTGGCGATCCCGGTATCATGACCAGGTGCTAATGACGCAAGGATTTCGGCGGATAGCAATCCTTGCATGAGAAAAGGCTTGCGGACCTCAACAAGAGAGGGAAAGTTTTGTGGTCGACTCTGAGCCTTAGTCTTATCTGGGACAGGGGATATGGCTAAACCGAAGGCCCGGGTCAGGAGCTCGTATGGGGGGTTGCTGCCAGAGTCCAGCGCAAAAACGGTCTTGTAATGACCTCGGTTCGGTTCATCGCGTGCGAGTAATTTGGCGAGGGCATCGACGGCGTGGGGCAGGTAAGAATGAAGGCTAGGTTCGTACGGCGTGAAGAAGAGGGTTTCGTCTGAGATCGTGAGGTTGGGTACCGGGGCAAATGCTAGGAGAAATTGCAGGAGACAGAGGGCTTGCTCGCGTCCCGGGATTTCCACGGAACCCGCAATATTGGAGAGAAGGATAACAACATCCTTCATAAAGTCCAGAGTGTTATTTTGCGATCGGAGGAGCATCGTCCGTGTTCCGAGATACCGAATGACGACACAGAGGAACTTGATGACAATTTCATCTGCAAGAACATTATGATTCTCGTTCTGCTCCCCCGGGAACGACAGGTTGCGCAAGATTGTTGTGACACATATGAGTCGGTCAACCGCTCGATCTAGCTCGTATTCCTCGGTGCCAAAGACGGGTATATCACGAACAGCCCATCGTTCGAGACGGCAGGCTCTCACAATGTCTTCGTAAGGAGATAGTTGGATCTCATCCGAGACCTCAACAGTATGTTCAGCCAGCATTTCCACTTGATCCTCGGCACATTCAACGAGCGCTTCCACTAGCTCGTCGCAGTATCGTAATTGGATGAAATGCAATTGATTCATTGAACAAGAAGCAGCAGCCAGAACGTCGAGGGCAAGACGCACTTCACCATGAATGCCACTTTGCAGGCTCTTCGTAAGAGCACTGATATCGATATTGCCGAGCTCCTGGAGGGGCGGTACGTCTGGCTTCCACCGCTCTAGTTCGGCCCCGAGCTTACTGAAGGCGTTTAGGTCCACGCCCCCAAACGTTGAGAGCTCGCGAGCACAGGGACTATACTCATCGGTCTGTGGAACAAGACGAGGCATTCGCTCCACAACAGCAGCAGGCGCCACTGATGCTTGTCGTCCTTCGTTTTGGGACATGCTTCCGACCCTGCGGGGAGCAGAAGAGGGAACAGTCGAAAACTCGCTCATGGAAGAACCGTCCATTCCTTGCGGCACATTACGGTTCTGACCCGGTATCACCGCATTAGCTTGCGGCTGCATCTGAGGCTGAGGTGTAGAGAAGCCGTTGATGGGAGGCTGCCCTGATTGCATCTGTTTCATGGGAGTCTGCTGTTGCATCTGAGGTTGATGACCAGGCTGCCCCATTGGGCCTTGGTTCATTGGATGACTGGGTTGCATCTGCTTCTGCGGCGTCGCCTGAGCTCCCATGTTGATGCTTGGGGGTTGCTGGTGCTGGTGCTGGTGCTGGTGCTGGTGCTGCTGTTGCTGTTGCTGGTGCTGTGGCTGGTGCTGTTGTTGTTGCTGTTGTTGCTGCTGCTGCTGCATCATCCTTTGCTTCTGCTGAGCAATCCACACTTCCTCAAACTTATAGAGGTTACGTTCATAGATTTGCTTCAGCGTCTGCGGCACCATGGGGTTCTGGGGCGGTAATCCAATCATCTGCGCGACATGGGACCATCCATTTCCAGCTGTAGCCTGCTTGTATCCTCCCTTGTTTTGAACCGCTTGGAAGAGCATCATGAGGTTGACTGGTCTGTCGCCCACCATGGGATTAGGATCCAACGGCATGCCTTTAGCGTTCATCAGAGCCGTGAGATTCTTCATAAACTGTTCTGGATTGATACTGGCCATCATCCTCGGCTGCGGTCTCAAGCCTCCCTGTGGCATCTGGCCATTAGGCATCCCAGGTATTTGCTGCTTAGGCATCATACCTCGGCCCATGTTTTGCGCCTGCATTTGTGCCTGAATTTGTGCGTTCCCTTGAAGCTGTTGCTGGAGTCTCATTTGATACGCGGCCATTTTTTGCTGGTCGGTCATGCCTGGGCGTTGCTGTGGTTGCTGACTTTGCTGATGGCCCTGTTGCTGCTGGGGTGCTCCTTGCTGTTGTTGCTGTTGAGCCTGCTGCATTTGGGGAGGATACATGTTGCCTTGCATTTGGCCCATATGTTGAGGCATTTGGCCCATTTGCTGTGTCATCATCTGGCCTCCGGCTATCGCATTCGGATTCGGTGAGGGGCGCGCATTCGAGGGAGATGGTGCAAAGTTCGGATTGTATCCTTGAGGCATGTTCTGCATGTAGGGATTCGGCTGGGGTGTGCCCTGTTCGGAAGGTATGGGTGACGCCTGAGAGTTGAACTGCTGGGCGCTGGGCGAAAAAGGATGAGGTGACGCGGTCGCGACCCTTTGAGGAACACTTCCTGGTCGCATCTGATTGCCCATTATCGGGGATGGACTCGCGTTGGCGGAACCGTTCGGTTGAAGATGGGGGAATTGACCGGGATTCTGCTGAGGAACCGCGCCGGGCTGAAAGCCGCCGGCAAAGGATTGTTGCTGCGGCGTCTCTGAACGCGACGTCGGCAACATTCCGGGGTTCTGTCTTGGAGAGCCGGCGAGACTGTCTTCGCGAGGGCGAGGGCGTTTCGATGGAATCACGGAGTTGGTTTGATATACGGGATTCTGGAAAGAAGGTGAGGCATTGCGCATGGGATCGGGACCATTTGGCATAGTGGCCCCCATTTGTTGCTGGTTCTGGAACTGGGCGGGATTGAATTGGCCCGAGTTGGCCATGAAGGCAGAAGGATCCATCATGGCACTGGCGGCGTTGGGGTCGTTCATATGAGGAAAGCCGTTGCCATTGTGATTGGGGACGGCGTCGTTCATCCAGGTGCTCATGGCGATCGGCCCAACAGGCTGTGCGCGATGGAGTTAGCGATCAGCAGGCACGCGACAAGCCTCCATGGAGGAGCGCCAGGAAGACGAGGATGCAATGATGGAAGGCTGAGATGGGTGACGATTGGGGGGGCAGATGAGACGGGCAGTGACACGGTGGTGGTGATGGACAAGTCGCGTCGCGGCTTGGTTCTGGTGGAGAGTGGTGTGGAAAGACCAGACCAGCGAGGAGACTTGGGTCAGCCTGTGCTGGGAATGGGCTAGGCACTGGGGAAAAATGGCTTGGGACGGGAGAGTAGGCAATGGAAGAGAGCCCAGATTGGTTGACAGGGTGGTCGGTGCAGCAGGGCGACGCGCTTCGCTCAGACGGGAGATGAATAGATGGAAATGTCGGGGAGAGATGGAGAGGGAAAAAGCCCAGCAAGGCGCGCGAGCGCGAGCGAGGGAGCCTCCAGCGAGAGCGACAGCCGCCTCCAGTAGCCTAGCAAACAGCGCCAGGCGAAGGACTAGGTACGCCAACAGTAGAGAGCAGGGCAACTTGGGGGAGGAACCTAGCCAGCCAGCCAGTGAGGGAGAATTTTTCGTCTCCGTCAGCAGCAGCAAGCAAGAGAGCGAGCCAGGACGCGCAGCGCTGAGACCGTCCAAAGGTGCCAGCCAGCCAGGGAGTTCTGCCAAGCGTCACAAGCCTTGGTTGAGGAACGGGGGGAGGGAGACACGGCGAAGGCGAAGCGACAGCCGTTAACTCTATCGCATTCGATCGGCCAGGGGCAGGATGGACGGGTACGCAGAAAGCAAATGCAGAGGGTCAACGGAGAGGCAGGTCTTACCTAAGGCGCGCGCGCGTTTGTAGTCGGATGAGCTGTGAGTGCGCGAATGCTCGTCGGAGTCGGCCTGGGTTTCAGCGGACGGTAAAATTGTTCCTTAGGTTCATGTCTCCAGAGTCGCGGAGGCTGAGCCTGTCGGCGGCGCGCTTGCTTAGCTGTTTTCGGCCTAGCCGTTAATTGAAAACAAGCTAGAAGAGTGGGTCCATGGCCAATCATGATCATGTGCTAATGATTCAATAGCGGTTGGTTTCGAAAAAGCTAGTGCAGCATCCTTCTCAGCACGTCATCGGCTAACAGCGGGGCTGAAGTCCGCTATCGCTTCTCAAACGCTCCCATCGTCCATTTCGGCTTTGCCAGATCCGGAAACGTCGGTCTCCAGCTGACCTTGCATGTGACAACCGTGACCTCTGAAGCTGTTTGATGAACAATGGTCATGTCGAGCCTGTCAAAGGTTTGAGTTTGTAATGGCTTGAGACTCGAGAGCATATCGAACTCACTGCTCCTTGCTGTGTGTCAGTTCGTCGCTCCCATGCTGCATTATTTCCATGCATGCATGTAGCGAGCCGTCCTGGAAAAGCCGTGTCACCCCATCATCCCTTTCGCCGTTCAACATCTCTGTCAAAGAGAGTTGTGAGCATCAATTACTCAGAAAGTTTTTGCTTTGCGCAAATCCGGTCCAGTCGCAGCTTTTGAGTGTCGATATCGACGCCAGTGAGAACTCTAGCAGGTTGTATTTCGAGGCTGGTGGTGAGCAGCGAACGTGGCTCTGAATCCTCCTCCAATTCAAGCTTTCCGACCTGAAATAGAACCCAAGTGCAACGGAAGCCGGCCAAAGGTTCTTCTGGATTGTTGTGTCCCATCCATCCATGCCAATGAAGGGAAACAACGCTGCCATTTGCCTGTATACGCGTCGGGATGCGTCGCACAATTTCGCACCACAAATGTCCAATGTGACAATTCATCCACCGCCGGGCAGCTCTGCACGCTCGTGCTGGTGCCGTCTCCATCCATACCAGATTTGGCCGCAATCAGTCGACACTGGGCGCTGACAGCGCAGCCTGGTATGTCACAGCCCCCTGTGCTGAGAGCTGGACCTCTGGCTCGGGCGCGCTCAAGCGACAACTGGCGTCTGCATTGGCCCCCCGCCAATGAACCGGTGCTGGGGTTCCAGGCGACCATGCCGTGAACCAGACGGATCCATTCAAAGAGAACGGACCATTTGCCGCCCACTCCTTTCCCACAGGCAGCGCTTCCCACAGGAAATTTGCCCAACCCCAAGAAAAAAACAGATTGCCAAACCAGACATGGGTTCATATCTCTTCCTTTCTTTTTTTGAAAGGGGCGCAGGGCTGGTCGAATTTGATCAGTGAGTCCGGGGATCGTTTGTGGTGGCGCCTGATGCGGGCTGTCCACCCACCACTGGGGCTTCCCGAGTGGATGCCAATGGATGGACCCTTGTCAGGCAGGTCGTCACGGCCAGAACAGCACCGTCTCGAGTCGCTCTGCCTCTGGAGGAGCCGGTGAAGGCGGTCGCCCTCATCGTATCGTCAAATCTCTTGGTCGTCGATTTGCCATTTTGCTGGATCAATCTGATTCTCCTGGTTTTTGTCGCTGGCGTGTTGAGTGTGCGTCGCTTGTCGCCGAGTCCATCGCCCATCAACCTCCCACTAACACCCAGCGGCTTGGGGTGCCCTGAAAACCTAGCATTTGAAGGTGTCGGTTCGTATAAGTGAAGGGAAAGCCATGAACACAACAGCAACGCACGCCAAAACGAACTCGACAATGACGAAATAAATGATAGGAAAGGACGCACAAAGATTTGAGAGGGGGAAATGGGAGGGAAATGGGCAGCAAGAAAGAACGGGGGAAGGGGGGTAGATATGTGAAAATACCTTACCTTACCTTACCTTTCTCCGTACCGCCAACGGCCTGGGCTTGCGACCTCACTTGCTCTCACCTCCGGCTTTGATTAACGAAATTTTCTCCGCCAAATTTGCTCATATTCTGCTACTGTTCTATCTTATTTATTGCTAATGTTTATTCGCTATCCGTGCTCCCTGCCATGCCTTCACCGCTGCCAGGATGGCCGGGTCGCTGCGACCGTAACAAATCGTCTCTGGTGTCCTTCTGCTCAGAATTAAACCACAGCATGGATTCAGGCCAGCCAAACAAGGCCCGACGGGAGGCTCATTGTCCGTGTGCTTCTCATGGAAAGCAGTCTCATGACGTGGCCTGCTCTTTCCTCTTGATCAATTCTCGCAAAAGGAATGTAACGGGTTTCCTCTCTTCTTGATTCTCCTCCCAGTCCAACCACTTGTCCATCCTCTCATTTATGGCTCACGATTCATCCGCCCACTCACACTCTCTCATGCGGTCGCGCACTGTACGATTCCATATCACCCACGCGCCCCGGGTGACTTGGCAGGGCCTGTTCCCTGTACCACGGCCCTAAAACGATGGCCGCCGCTATTTACGCTTTCGAGTTTGCCTTTTGCCCTCTGTTCCCGTCGGAAACGTGCGTGGGCTGGAGATGAAGGTGGTAGTGATGGCTTGACGTTGGCTGGCTGGCTGGCTGGCTGGCTACTCAAAGGAATGACCGCGGCCTCATTCTCAGATCCTTCTAAAAATCCGCCCAAGATATTTGGGACCGACTGAATCTTCGACTTGGGAGAAAGAAGTAGCCTTGATCACCAGTGTGGCCTCTTCCCCTCCTCTTTCTCTCTCAATCTGCTCCTCCGCGTCCCCTCTCGGCTGTTCACCGCGCCTTTTCACGCCCAACTGCTTTTTCTTCCCCTGCTCGTTCATTCACCCCACATGGAAAACGGGTCGGTGGCAACTGGTTAATAACCTACATGTACCTGTGGAAGCACGGAAGTTACAGGCTGTCGGCAGTGCTTTGAGTCCCCTCCATCTCGTCACCGGGATGCCTTCCATTCGGTGGTGTTCATCTTCTGGCACGAGGGTGTCGGCCCGCCGAGCACCAAAAAAAAACACGAGACAGTTTAGGTAGGTAGGTACCTACTTATGCCATAAGACTTCATCTGGAAGTTTAGGGAGAAAAGACCTCATTACCATAGGCCTAATGATAGTAACTAGGTCTTCTCTTCCTAACTTTATATATCACTTTACTAAAAGTTAGGTCTTCTCCTTCTAAACTCATGTACCAAAGGTAGGAAGCCATGCTGAATAGCTATTCCAGTGTTTTTTGTCCCCGCGATCCACCGAACAGGGCCATGGCCATGGTGGTTGCAGATCTGTCTCGCTCTAAAACTGTTGCAAAGCATATATGACCAGTTAACCTCGGTACCTAACGTAGGGTGCCTTACACTTTTGTGCCGATGGTACAGTGGTCATTGTGTGCGACA
>JABCKW010000282.1:0-20591 GCA_014824385.1 Fusarium cyanostomum | reverse complement strand
GTGCACGTATGAGACCCCCGTCGGGTGTTCACCCACAGCGGGAATAGTGGGTGCTGAGCCTCTCATAGCGCAAGGGGCTAGGAGGGGGCGCTGCAAGTGACCTTCGACTAGGATCTTCGCGCATTAGCCCCAAAAGTACGTGCGTCTCAGGGACCTCGCACCAATCTCTTCCAGCCACTCGAATTACGGTGAGCCAGAAAAGCACACCAACCCACTCTCTGAGCTCTGTCTTGCATCTGCAAAGTTGCTCGTATACTACGTAGTTGTCGAGCTCGTCGAGCCGCATCGTTTCTATTCCATCCATTGTGGATTTGCTATGTTCGACGACACAAGGAGACGAATTCAGTCACTTGTGTCATCTCAATTGGCTCGCCAAGATACCCGCTGTCTCATTCACTCGTATTCCCCGCCTGAGCACCTAGACTCACACGCACACACACACGCACTCATGAGACACTGAGATACCCTCAACCTCATTGAAATCTCACCACTCCTCACCCGCCGCCGCACAACGACACGCAAATCCTCCTTGACATCTCACTACAATGGGTTTCCTCGACTGGAACGACGGCGCCTCCGTCCTCTCTGGACGCTCGTCCCGCCGCCATCGCTCGTCCCGCTCCCACCACAAGAAGCGCCGCTCGCGATCCCGATCACGCTCTAGCTCGCGCGACCGCGGCCGTTCCTTTGCCGGCTCCATCTTTGGCGGCGACCGCCATGGCAAGCATAACTCATCTCGCGCGTCCTTCTTTGGCCTCGGTGGCAACACGAGCCGTTCCAGTTTCTTCGGGACAAGTGAGCACACCCATCGCCACCGAGATGTATATATCCCCAGGTGCTGATGCTGACCTTTGTGCTACTCAGATCGCTCGTCCTACTACAAACGTGCCCCTCGCCAGGGCTTCATCCAAAAGACTTACAAGCAGCTCAAGCGCCTCCTTCGCGATCTCGTCCACTGGGCCAAGCGCCACCCCTGGAAGGTCTTCTTCCTCGTCATCATGCCCCTCATCACCGGCGGCGCCCTGACAGCACTGCTCGCCCGCTTCGGCCTGCGCATCCCTCCAGCCGTTGAGCGCATGCTCGGCGTCGCCTCCAAGGCCGCCACGGGCAATCCAGCCGGCCTCGTCGGCGAGGCGGTTCGCATGGCCAGTGGCTTTGGCAGTAATGCCTCTGTTCGCGTGGAGCGCGATACCCGGTCCTACAACGGCGGTGGAGGCGAAGATAGCTGGGGTGGCTTTGCTGACATGGCCAAGAAGTGGATGTAGTAGAGTACGGGTTTGATACGGGAATTTATCATGAGGACAAGACACCATTGGGTTACTGTGGGCGTTTCGCGGACGGGCTTTTTGTTTTCTTCCACCTTCTACCGGCGTTGCTATTGAGCTTCATCAGATAGGCAGGTACATGGCAGCATTCTTGGATAAAACTCACGATTTTTATGACCTCACAGAGTCGGATCACTATCTCCTCGAGAATGTGTTCAACCTCCTTAGAAACCCAAGTTTCCATGTTTGACATGATGAGCACTGGTGGTCGATAATATGAGTTCAGCACTATATTCATTACTAGTTCTGTAGTCAACGATGCTGCCTCCGCCAAATACCTAGATCTTGCCCATTCTCCTATCGGCACAAACAGTGACATGAAGATGCCATTCAAATCTCATCCTTCCCAGTTTCTCATGTCCATCGGAGCTGTGTCCGCTGCACGCCAACCCCGACTCAACCAGCGGTCTGTTGACGTGGGAGCCAGGGGTGTGCCTGTGCCAGATACTAATGCTAATCATGCAATCATTAACCGCTGCGCCCGTTCCTTGCCCTTTTAACTAAAAATCTTTAAATGCTTGATCGATCCGAGGCCTGAATGTAAGTCTGTCGATAGTCTCCTCGTCCGATCGATCTTATTGGTGGTTCAACTTGCCATGCTCTGTGCAGGAGCCTCAAGTGAAGGTGACAAGGCCGACCATCTGTCAAGCGCGAATGTCAAAAATACTGTACACATGCCCACATAAAAACGTATGGACATAGTCATATAACGCCAATGTTGGATAAAGTTGTCCGAGTCAACCCCATCGCCACTATTTTGATGCACTTTCCTTCTCCTTGGTGGGTTTCCAAAACTGCATCATCCGGCTGAGTCGTTTCGTCCGACTGTTTTTGGATTTCTTGTCGGTTGACTCGTTGTCCAATGTCACTTCCATAGAGAGCTTACTTCGCTCGCCATGAGAGCTGCTGATAAGACGACTGAGGCTGGCAAGGCTAGACCGTCGACGTCCAAAAGCGGCAGACGAGACTGAGACTGGACGTGGTTCGCGAAGGATGGGCTGGGACATGCGCTGGCCGGGAAGGAACATGCTCTCCCGTGTCATCGTTGAGTTGCTCGACGTAAGTGATGGAATGTCGTAGTCCACTGATATTCGCACCTCTGGGCCAGGCTCGCCCATCAGCAACAGGGACTGAAAGTTGTTTTCGTCTGCAACCGATGACGGGGCCGTCGAAATTCGTTGGACCTCGACAGACATGGGCGACCTGGGAGATGGGAACGAGGACGAGTGGCTGACAGCGTATGGGCTGTTTGGGACGTTGGCCGGAGCAGGGAGGTGTATGGGGCTGACGTCGACAGGGGTAAGGTCTTTGTTGCCCGAGAACCTCCTCAACGAAGGCGGGGCCGAATCTGGGTTGTCATTCCGCTCCGCAGCCATGAAGGGTGACCGGAAGATTACGCTTGGCAGCTCTTCCACGATGATGCTATCGTGTAGAGAAGACTTTGAACGCTCAGCCCGAACGGAGCCAGCGGAGATTTGATCCTTGTCACTCAAGCTTGAATTGGTACGCCTCATGCTCTGTGCTGAGCTGTGCATTGATAGCTTGTCTTGAACATCGAGCAACGGATCTTTAGTAATAGCGGCTGGAGGTGTGGCATCGCTGTCCGAGTCGACGTCTCCTTCAGAAGATTCATATGTCGTCCTCGCCTTTCCATCCTCGTCCTCCTCGTCTTCCTCGAAAACGTCAGCCATGGTAGAGCTGCTGTTGTATCGGTGCATGCCTGCCCTGCCAGGATCAAATGGGGGCAGATCGGGGGCAGATTCTGCGCGTCGGTGGTAGTGCATGCCCGGGCCGCTGAATCCCTTCATGCCTTGGGCACTGTGAAGCCGTCGCTTGCCCGTATTACCGGCAGCCCGCTGCGCTGCCTCCCATTCGGGGTTGAGGGGAAGTGGAGTGTTGAAGGGGCCTAGGGCAGCATCCAAATCAATCATGGGATATGTTGATTCTTCTACCGAGCGTTTCGGTGACCCTTCCTCTTGAGAGAGGTTGGGAGACTCAGTGACGGTCAAAGTTGGCATAGTTGTATCCAACAATTCGGGCTCCCCATACATTTCCTCCTCTTCATCGTCTCGTGAAACGCTTGAGGCAGGTGGAGTGGGAGGACGAGCGCCCTCCGACTTGGAGCGTTTGGCATGACCTTTGGGTTTTCGGGGCAGAATCGAGCCAGCCCAAACCTTTACCTTCTTCTTCTTTTTCTTGCTCTTTTTGGTGCTCTTCTTGTGCTTAGTAGGCGGCGCGTCGACGACTTCGCCAGCGACATCTGACCCATGATCGGATACAGAAGCAGGCTTAGGCGTTGTATCTGACGAGCTGGAGCTGTGCGGTCGTGCTTTGGTGGGCGACGAGCTTGCAGTCGAAGGTTCTCGAGCGAAAAATGACCATCGTTTTTTGGTCGGACTCGGCTCAGGCTCATCCACTTTTGAGGCTTCTGCCAGATGGAGCAGTGTAGGAATTGAATTTCGGCGCTTAGGCGAAGAGGCCGTGTTAAGCGCATCCTGAGTGCCCTCCAGGATAGCACCGGCGGTGCTGGGCCTCGAATCCGAAATCTCGCGTGTTGGTGTCCTAGAAAGTGGTATCGGGCTTTCTCTACCACTGGGTGACGCCGCGGAGACGATTGACGAAATGCTGCCGGACAGAGAATGTCCAGGTCGTGCTGTTACCGTGCTGGACGTTTCATTGGACACCAGGGATAAGGGTCTTGGGATAAATTCCAGTGTGTCTGAAAACCCGACACGGGCTTTGGGTGCGGCCTTAGCCTGCTTCAGACTCTCTTCGGTTGATGAGTTTACGGAAGCAGGCTGGTTGATATTCTCTGGTTGCTCCGACTCGGAGACACTCTCGGCCTCAACCTGGGTTGATTCATTGATCTGGGCAGGAGCGGCAGTCTTATCGATCTGGCCAAAGTTCGTTGGGCTGGTTGGTGCACTATTCCCTCGCCCAAGAGAGGCATCAAAAACGGGTGGTTGGAGGATGGGCAAATCATTGGTGGAGATGGCGCCTGATATGCCTCTTCGGTGTCCTCTCCTCGGAGGATGAAACGTCGGCGTCATAAACCCACTCTCTGACTTAGTCGGACTCGTGCTCATGACAGCAATCGAATTGCCCTCGCGGAGACGGCCACCAACAAATTCACTTCCGCCTCTTCGATGTCCATGACCGCCGGGTCGTTGTGACGATGGAAGATTCCTAGGAGAATGAGGAGACACAGGAGGAGTCAGAAGGAAAGGGGCCTGGGGATCTGGTGGAAGTAGAGCACCGGGATTGAAGCTGAAATCGGGCAACGCAGATCGAGATTGTCTCTCCGCATTTTCAGCGGAAAGCCCAAAGCTTAGACTGGGAGCCTCAATTGCTGGCATTGGCCGTCTACCAGTCGCTCGAGAGAAAGATGAGGGGGCGGAGACTGAGGAAGGCGGTTGAGCCGGGAAGACGAATGGAGGATTTGGCGGCGGGTCACGAAAATCGGGGTCAAGTGACTGAGATCCCGTCATGGAGTTTATCGAGGCAGCGAATCGGTCCGTGGGGTCATCGAAAACTGGACCAGCGGATGGCCGGGTTAGCCGTTCAGGGCCGAACGCGGTTGCCATCTTCTCCTCAGCCGCGCAGCGGCAATCGAAGTGATGGGCAACTGAATGTGATTTAAGGGTTCATAGGACAAGCAGAGCAACCGTCCCGAAACCGTGGAGCTCGCTTGATTGACTCGCTTGAACAAATGTGATCAGACGGAGAAATGGATTGTGTCGTCGAGGTGGAAGCGGTCGCAGTCTGAGGCGTCACAAGCAACGATCAGTCGGTAGGTCTTGAGAGCTTGAAAATCGATAACACGAGAGAAAGCTGAAGATATCGACTTCGAAGAGAATTGCTATGATCGGAACTGTAGACGAGCAAACGGGTTGGGATGACGGACCAGATGGAAAAGGCCAGATGCTTCAGTATCGTCGAGATAGATCACCGAAATTCAGACAGCTACTCGGCCCCAGGTGATTAAGCTAATGAAAAGGAGCGGACGGACAAGACCAGCGCAACTCTACAAAGACAAGAGAGCGACTGGAATCGCACCAGAAGATGTTGGGGGAGGAAGGGGAGGCTTGGCGCTCGCAAAGGCGGCGTGGTCGACGATGAGGTGCAGCCGGAGAGTTGAAGAAGAGAAGACGGGGAGGGGGGAACGCGGTTTCGAGATGGAAAGATGGAGGGAAAAGGCAAATGGAAGGCCTGCGCTGGGTTGGAGGGTGTTCAGCCACGCAGCGCCCATTTTGGAGCAAGGGGTCCACTGTGAATTGAGTACACGGGCAGAGGTACCACTGCAACCAACACGAGAGCGGACGAAGCGCCGGAAATGACGAGGGGGACCTGGATCTCTGGTACCACTGCCAAGATAGGCACGGATCCTAAGCCATTCCCTCCAGAGAGCCCCCGGGCATGGCCCCCCGGCCCCGGCTTGATATAGTCCAGGTACCTGGCCAGGTACCCTTTTTAGTGAGGTGGACTGCCCGCCCTGGCCGCCCAGGCCGCGAATGCTGCGATCCGATATGGATGCCATGGCCACTCACGAATTGAGGGACGCAGGACTGGGGGCCCCGATGGAGAAGTCAAGGGAGCCCAAAAAGGAACAACAAGAGCTGGTGGAGGGGAGAGAACCACGCAACCTTAAGGCCGCGTCTCTCCAAGGCCAACTAATGAAAGTGCATCTCTCTTACCCCTACTTCCATCTCTCCTCCTGCCAGGGGCCTCCTCCACCTTAGGTATCCTCGCCCGCTCTCTCTTCGCTCCACTCTGAAGTGATCCATCCAGGGCCGCACTGTACAGGTTTTCTGAGGCATACTGAGCAGGCGTTCATGTTATTATTGCGCCCTTCTCCAATAACAAGATGCCATCCCATCACGTCAAACTGTCGATTGATCAAATTCATGGCAATCTGAGGGATACATGGATTCAAGGGCATATTTAGGTATGAAGCAATTAACTGACCCGACAAACAGCGCACAGGAGGTAGGCGAGTAGCTTATCATTAATGCTCCTCGCTCTATCTTACTGAACACAGGTCGCACAGTTTTTGGTCTCCCCGTTCATGACGGTCACCATTTCATGGCCGCCAGTATCCTCTTCCACTGCGGATACCAAAGGTAAAAACACCCAACACCTCAGAGTCCGACATAAAGATCAACACTGACTCAGCCTAAAACTGCTCATAGGATGTATAAGCAAATTTGACTACCCCCTCTAAGCCTTGCAGTGTGCAATGTTTTTATACAACCCCCATGCCAAGTATTTTGTACCGCCGTAACCGTCAACATCCGATTGCTCTGATTACAGGCGGATGGGTAGGTATCGGCGCATGACACTGAGATTCACTCTGCACTGTAACGACTCCATGTGTCTCCAACCCTGGCCAGCCCTGGTCCTCTTCTCGCTCTTGGCACGACGAACGCTCTCGAGGTGCTGCTTTGTTGGGCACTTCAGGGCGCTGCTATTCGCCCGCTGTTTCTTTCGGAGCCACTCGATACCCTGGCCCATGTCACGCTCAGCGCGCCGTGTACCTGCACCTGCACCTGAGGAGCACTTGTACATGCATGCAGAAGCGCAGCGCACGGCAGGCGGACAAACGTAAAGAACTGAGCGCCTGGGGCAACGACTCTGTTTGCGGGCCAATCTGAGCCTGTATAGAAGACGTTTGTCTATATCACATGGGGAAAGGATACTCACCGCGAGACTCATTAACCCAGACGTCTTACCAGGGTGAGATCAAGAGAGCGGGGGAGGCGAATCACAAGAGTGGAGGCTTGGAGAGGAAACGGCTGCAACCGGCGGCACGATGTCTTGCTTCATGGCCGCTACGACTCAACGGCTTTTGGCGGTCAACGACAAGCTTATCGGACAGAGACTCTTGAAGGCGAGGTATGCCATGGCCATCTCCAATTCATACTCATGTCGTCGGACGGATCGACGCCGCAAAAACTCTCTTGCACAAAGTGGACACCGTACCTTAATCCTGTAAGTTGGAAGCCAATCGGGCAAAGATAGAGACCAGTTCATACTGTACGTAGTAGAAGCCACTAGTGAAGGGAAAAGACCTCGCTACATCAGATAGTTGCCGCGATTTATTGCCTGCTGGTCACCCCAACACCCAACGTCCGACGGGCCCGCAGATCGATTCAGATCGAGGGAGTCGTATCCTCAGAAGGCTCAGGTCCATCATCCAGTCCGTCTGGCTCAGCTACCCGCGAGACATGGCTTGCATGATGACTCGGGGCTAGAACCAGTTGAAGACCGTGATGCGCCACAGGAGTCAGAAGACAGCCCGCATTTGTGCCTAGTGCCTTTTTGCAAGGTTGCTTTTGCGGGCTTTCTCCGTTTTCTTTCTCCGTTGCTTTTGCCTCTTCGTCCCGATCCACCCAGATCTGTCCGGGATGGGCTGGCCTAGCCTGTCAACTCGGCCAAGTGAGATTACGAGGCCGAGAACACGACCCAGCAGGGCCAGCACAGCCCGATAACAAAGTTGATCGCCAAAACAAGAGCCAAGCCCGGCTAATCATCCCGACTTTAGATGTCAACGAATGAGCTTACTTGTGTGGCTCTGCTTACGAAGGTTACATGCCGATGGTGCATCAGTATTCTAGCCCATGGCGTCGTTTGGCTCTGTGTTGGTTCCTCTTACAGATTAATCCCTGGCCTTTGCGCTCCGTCGTAACGAGTTCTTGCTCCCACTGTGCTCTGGACCAGGAACAGCCTCCATCTGCCTGTTTTGTCCACCCCGGTACCTGGAACGCCATTCAGGCCTTGGAAGGGAATTGGAATTATTGTGATGACGGATGCAATTGAGGCTTGGGTTTCCTCAATCTGGGCATGCAAACATATTACCTTGTTCACCGAGGCAACGGCCTTCAGCGTTCGGATTATGATTGGCCTTGCTTCTGACGTCCCGTCGCACATACCTATTGCTTTGTGATAGACAGAGAGACGGGCGACGGGATGGTCGCGGATCATATCATCACGGTTTGTTTCATTCTACAAATTCAAGCCGTCGCTTGACATCCAATGTCTCCTAAATGACGACGACAGACGGCGCCTCTCCCGCACGCCAGAAGAGCAACACGCTGGTCTTTCTCGTCTATCAACCTTAGTGCTACGACTCCTCACAAACGAACGTGACCAATACGACGAGATCATCGTCCCATGCCCTGGACCGTCCAAAGGTCCGAGGCAGCGCCAGTTGAGCAGATCTACTACTACCTAGTGGGAGTCTCTTGGCGCATCGGCAACTTGGCCCACTCCAGTTGAAAGAGGAAGATTTCTTGTGCAAACACACTGCTGCATCTGTACAAGAACAGGATGGGTTTGGTTGTCACGACGATTGCGCGTTGGCAGCTCAAGATTTGCTTGAACTCTCCGAGCTGCATGCATTTGGCATCTTCAACACCAGCATGAGACCCATGCCTCTGTCTGTCTGTCCTCTTTGTCGCCCACGGAGCCCGCTCCACCGGCCAAGCAGCCAAGGCTCATCAGCTCACTCAGGTTCCTGGTTCGTTGTCTCCTCGGACTTCACTGCTAAACGGCCAAATTCATAGTTATGAAAAATGGCTTACGACATCTCTCCTCTTTTCAGCCTGCCACCGCTCAACTCATCCACGAATAACCTCCCACAAGTGCCTCTTACAAACTGGCATCTCAGCAATGAACATTCCTTACATGCATAAGCAATCTCGCCAAGTTCCCAAGGGGGAAGCTCAGCTGCTGGCTATGCTAATTCGACAAGATTTCCCTATTATTATCTTCGGTAATAAGCCAATTTGCCTAGCTAATTACGATTTCCTTCGTTCCGCGGCAAGCCCCATCTTCATGCATTCTTACACGGAGGCCTCGGGCTTTTGGACTTTACGTACGGAGTAGAAAAATCCCCGTACTTAGTACGAAGCGGGTTCGTCGTCATTTTGTGGACTTACTTGTAACTTGGGTATGATCCGGCCAATATTCGCCTTCCCCTGCCAGCGGGTAAATCTTCAGTGGTCCCATCCTCACTCGATACGATGGCGTGCCGAACGCACACTGACTGTTCAATTGAGTAGCAATTTGGTCTGATATGCAGTGTTTTAGAGTGCGCAAGTTTCAACGCAGGGATGGCCTTCTTTAAACTTCTGGCTTGGCCGGATCTGGCTTCCTTGAATGGGAACGTGGTTCGTACGTGCATCAGTCATCTACCCTTTTCATACAACAAGAAGAAGAAGAGAAGATGTGTACAGTATGCAGTATGCAGCTCTGGCAATACGAAGAGCCAATCCTGCGACCAATATCACGCGTTGATCAGCGTTTCAGCCACTCACTTCCGCGCATCGAAGTCATCGTCAAATGTAGGATTCTGCTAACCCAGAGATGCCCTTTGTGGCTTACCGTTCGCAGCTGAAGATGTTAGGCTCAGAACTAATAAGGTGCAGTTCCCTGGAGATGGCGCCTCTCCCTCGAGCTGACAACCAATACCAGCAAGCAGGGACGGGACCGTGTGTTATTAGAAGTGAGTCGTAAGCTCCAGCGAACTACCTTTAATGCAAATAGAGTGCGAACAGGCGTAGGGGGAATAGTACTGTATATCAATACCAACGCAACGCGAATTGTTGAAGAAGATGGCCTGGAGATCGTAAACAGAAGCGTGAAGCGACACGACAAAGATCGCCCCTTACTAAATTATCCACCCTGTAGCTCGAAGTGTGGGGAGTTCAAGAACCCTGAGTTCCAAGCCACACCTGATGTGTGGAGGGGAAGGATCCCTGCCACACTTCTGCTCACCGCCCTCCGACAAAGCCCCGCCGCATTCTTTTTTTGACCGGCAGAAAATTTGGTGAAGCCGACCAACGGATGATATCTGGAACAAGTGCGATATCAGAGTCTGCATTTACGCTCATCGCCGCCATGTCTGATACAACGAGCGCCGCGCCGTCGCCAGCGCCGCAGGAGAAGCCTTTGGGCATGCGCAAGAATGGTACCGGTGCTCCCCAGAGCTGTAAGGCGCGACTAAATTCACCGAACTGACCCTCCGGCCACAGGCAAGCAATGGCATGCTCCCAAGAAGGCCTTCCGACTCACAGCCGGGCTCAAGTCTTACGAGAAACGATCGCAGGAGCGCGATCTCCTAGTACAGATGAAGGCGAAGGAGAAGGAGATGAAGGATGAGAAGGAAGAGGAGCGCCAGGTAAGCACGAGAGTCTTGTTGATCAGGATGCGGCAGTAGGCTAATGATCGAATAGCGAAAAGTTCAAGCTATCAAGGATAAGCGAGCCAAGAAGGAAGAGAATGAGCGATACGAGAAGATGGCCGAGAAGATGCACCGAAAACGAGTCGAGCGGTTGAAGCGCAAGGAGAAGCGAAACAAGCTGATCAACTCCTGATGGGACGACTTGCGGTAATAAGGACGTGCAAAGAACTTTGATAACGTTATGATTTACGTGCGACATACCTCACACTTGCAACGGGAGGGATAGATTGGAGAACATGAGAGCGGCGCAAAGCACCTGGATGTCAGAACACGACGTCAAGGTCAAGGTTCAGTGGGAGGTCATAGTCATGCTGTTTCGGAACATCAAGGTTCGACATTGGGGAGATACTCTTTTCCGACTTCCGCTCTATGGATCCGCTCGTTGCTACATTCAAGGACATTGTCTGATTCAGATTTAAGTCAAAGGCGTTTATAGTCAATATCATATGGAACCAAAAGAAATAGACGATAACTATCTTCATACTCAGGTAGATAGACTTACCCGGAGAAGACAGCCACGCGATGGGACTAGCCCGTTTTATTTTCCTCCTCCCGAAACTCGTGCAAATTTCCTGTCTTAGGTTCTATTACAGCATCCTCACTTTGTCTTTGAATCTTGAAATTACGATTGGTGGCGCTCGCAAGCCCACGGAAGGGTGGCAGGGCGGGTCAAGGCACTCGTGGCACTCCAAATCTCCATAACTAAATACCATGAATAGGTTTAGGGAAGAATGCATCGATCAGCATATGACCTGGCAGATATTAATGAGATTCATCACAACGCTATTTCTATCTGCTTTCACTCCATTGCTGTCAGATCTTTGACATTCTTCGTGACATGTGAAATTGGCCTCCTGCACCTACAGGCCCACTAAGCCACAAATTCACAACAGGGCACGTCACGTCCCGAGGTCGACCACTCAGCGCACGCCTGATGCAACCCGCCACTGATTGTCTGAGCTCCCCCCAGCCAGTCAGCGGAAACTTCCTCGAGCTCTTTGGGCAGACCAACCCCTTGCGTCACAGGGTCCAGGCATAGAGTTTCGACAAGAAGAGGCGGAGACAGAACGAATCGGCTCACGCCATGGCCACCGCCGGCTTCACCAGTCCCCGAGACTCCTCCAACTCTGTTTCGAGCGTCCGCTCAGGCGGTCGTCACCAGCTGAAGCGGTCCATCACTGAGTTCACCTCGCCTGTCAAGCTCAGTCGGCGGAAGGAAAAGGAACGCGACCGCGATCGAGACCGCTATCATGACGACCGGGCCCCTCATTCGCACCACATATCCATCTCCCATCCTGCGTCGGCAAACCCGTATTATCAGGGTCGAGCGTCGGTAGATTTCATGCTTCGGTCAGAAGGCGTGACGCCCTACATGAGCCCTGACCAGAGTCGGCGGCCAAGCATCATGCTGGCTCGGGAGGAGGAGAGTAAGAATGGTAACAGCGCTGTTCTAGTTGAACCTAGGATAAACAAGGAGGGGAAACTCCAAGAGGAGCAGGCGAAGACGTCCTCGCAGGTCGAGTGAGATAACCTCCGCTTCTTAGCCTACTGTGCCATATCACTAATGTGTCCCCAGGGGCTTAAAGCAGTCACTCGTCGAATTAGGCACATTCTCGACATCAACAGCACGACGACTCGACGAGACATATTACGCCGTTCTTGAGAAGATGAGCACACTTCAGTCCACCGTTTCTGCCCTTAAGGAGCTGGCAGAGGAATCTCAGACCATACACAGTAATTTCGAGAGGGACTCTCGTGCGATTGAGAACGACATCACAATGCAGATTGCGTCCATGGGGCAATTCAAGAAGCAGCAGGAGAATATAGAGTCTCTTCAGACCCGAATTCAGGACGGCCGCGCCAGGATTCACGCCCTGAGCGATCGGGTTGACGTCGTTCGCGAACGGGTTGAGCGCTGGGAGCGTCTCGACAAGGAGTCACAGGATAAGACGAGGCTGAGACTGAGGGCAATCATGATTTGCATGTCCGTCATTGTCCTGACGATGTTTGTCCTATTCTTCGGCGCTCAGTACGTATCACCGAACGGTGACCTCATAGACGGCGATGGCTCCGGCACGCCCCGTGTTGCTGAATCAATCATTGAGTCTCGCAATGAGGCAGGGCATACGGAGCTCCCTCCTCGGAAACATGAGGAGGCCGACGAGGTGTATTTGCGGAAGAAGGAGGAGGTCGATAGAGGGGGAAAGCTGCGTGCATTCGATGAGCTATGATGCTTTTTGTCCTTGGCATGCTTCTCGGGTCGTCTTTCCAAGGTTACTTTCAAAATACTGTACGATTCATGATACCCATATTAGCGCATATTATACACACCAAGCTCTTGGTGTACTATTCCCTCGAACTCAAAATGGCACGGTTTTGGTATCAGCCAAGGACCTTTTGTCTTCTATCTCATTGACAACAGGCCTGCTTGCCGTGTAATCCGTTAGGAACCAGGCAAGCTGTATGTTAAGCCGCCGAGCCGGTGGCCTGACGGTCTTCTCCGCGGTGTCTTGGACCTTAGCTAGAGCTGCTTCCAAGGCTCCGAGCTCATTTGGGTACGTAAATTCGTCACCGCCGGCTATACGGATAGGGCAAACAGAAAAACAAGGTTGAGTGGCTTTCCGGCGACCAGGGTCGATCTGAATTTACGCCTGGTAGGCTGAAGACGTAGAGCTACCCTAAGCTCCATCAACCTTGACCTGTCGGCAGAGAACCGAAACCTGGTGTCACGGCACGTTTTAAATAAACCTGTACACGTGATGGTCTGTGGAATTTCCCGAGTATTCCACTTGTACTGGTATGGGGAGAAATGGGGGTTGATATCCGCAGTTGGTATTTGCTTATTAATTTCATTTTCTTCCTAGCGAACGACTGACGGAGATATTGCTTCATGGCATGCTTCTAGGGTCAGCAAACAAAAGAGGGACAATATGCATTCCAACGGCGCGCTCCACGAAGGTGGGTATCTGTCTGCTTTATAAGTTCCCTTGGTTCTGGAAGCCGCCGGTGCCAATGCCATTTGTCCCGAGTGTCGGTACGCAATATGGATAAGGCGGAAAAGAACCTTTGATCCCGTTCCGGGGATTTGGGAACTGACACCTGTCACGCCGTGGGACTTTGAGTTATGATTGCTCGTCTTCCAGTTACGTCTTCCTGCACTTATCTTGTTTTCGCAACTCTAAAACATTAGTAAATTGGAAACCATGCTGTATGGAGTAGACATTATGAGATCCGATACCTCTAGTCCAAAGAATTGTCACTACTGGTCTCTAGAAACATGCAAGATCAAGGCAATAGATTGCTACCAATATCAAATTATAAGTCCTACATAATCTCATCTACTACGTACGTAGTAGTAAAGCCTTTCCTAACCTCATAGTTTAGGTTTATTATTAATAGCCACCTGCCGATTTAGGTAATGTTTGTTCTCTCATCCATTCCGGCAAACCTTTATCACCTCTGTGTGACAAAAGGGCTCAGCGGATTGCGATTCCAAGAAGCGAATTGTAGATGAGGGATCCTCTCTACAATAGGGAATATACAATGCTCAATCTGACTTGCCGGTGGTCATCATTTGGATCATTCAGGCAGGGACGACAATTGACTTGCTCGTAGTATAGTGGGTCGTAAGCGGAGAATACGTATTGAATGGGGCGAAGGCCAGCCAGTAATCTCTCTTAGTGCCACGAACCTTGCCGCCAGTTCCTGAACAGCCACGACACAAAACTCTAGAAGTGGATGCTGTCGTGGCTTACATGGATCGACACAATCTGTCTGATATTCTGATATTCAACGGGTAAAATATGCCGCTGCTTACCGATACGTAGACGGCAGACAGAAGATGTTAAATCGAGTTACTCTGTAGAAAGACGGGATAAGCCTTGGGGGAGGAAAAACACACCGCAAGAATACTCTATAAACACTTTGTACCTAAATAACCATCACAAGTTTAGGGAAGCAAACATAAGTTTGGAAGAGCTTGTCAGATGACTTGTGTTTAACTGATGGTGGATAGGTAAATATTTGTTGACGGGCTTGCTCGTGGTAACTTACGGCAAAAAATATCCGACAAAAAACAGGGCTGTGAGAGTCTGGGCGAGTGGCTTGGGACTTGGCGGCACACGTCATGCCCCTCACTTTGGCGCTTCTCACGCGCAAGTGCCCAGCGCAAGGGAGTGTGACCTTGAAATGACGGGAGGACACAGGAGCGCCAAAAAAAAGGAAAGAGGAACGGGCGACATCACTTGAAATCGCTGTTTCTAGTTGTGCTTGCGTGCGTGAAAATCGACGCCCGAGAGGGAGTGACGCGACGTTGAAAAGGTTGCGGCAGAATCAGCAATTGTGCACAAAGACTGACGTAGTTGCTATCAGCAAGCACAAAGCTCCTCCTCCGCTAGAGTCAACCTCGTACAGTACCAAGTCCGGCCGCGACGACCCTGAGGCTGACAGCAGCTCGCCCCGCCAAAACAAGGTATCGTCCTTGGCTTACCACGTACCGACGGATACCTAACCTATTAGACCCGAACTTTGCCATATATCCTTCTCCTGAAACCCGCTCAGAAATCGACGACGTCTCTACCAAGTCATTGACAGCAAACGACCCCTCCCGACGGTGCCATCTCTCCTCCCTATTTACGGCCATCCCAAAGCTCGCTGGAATATCCGCTTTCTCGCGAGCCATGGCTGCTGAGGCTGGAGATAAGCCCGCGGTTGTCGAGGGCGCTACCGCAGACGCTTCCGCGAATTCTGCCGTCGAGTTGCCCGTTCGAACGACGAAGCAAGATGCCATGCTGCCGCCAGGCCAGGCGCTTACTGGCAAACAAGAACACTGTGAGTCGCGATGCGTCCCCTTTAGCCGAGGTATGTGATAGATACTGATTATTTTCCCCATAATAGATCTTAAAAGAGAGCTCATCTCTGAGCAGGTCAAGTGGGAGATCAACGAGCTCAACTCCACGACCGCCCTCCAGCGGTTCGGCGCACCTTTCCGGTCCGACCACGGCGAGGTCTCCCCCCAAGAGTCTGAGCTGCCCATTCTGCGATACATCTTCGTTCATCATGTTCGGGACTTCCCCTTCCTAGATAAGGCGCGCGAGAAGGAATTCTGGCAGGACAAGCTCCAGGTGGTAAGTAGTGACCATCCATATAGGCCAGCCTTGTATGTTCGATTTGACACTGACGATGTTGCGCATAGTTTCTTGAGTCGTTTGCCGGAAAGCAAATCTCGTCCTCCGAGGATCGACTAGAGGAAACGAAACGCCGAAAGCTGGCCACCAAGGCTAAGAAACTTGTTGAGCTGATGATGGTGTCCGGAATCGGAACTTCATCAGGCTTCGAGGAGCGCATCCGATTTTCCGAGATGGAGATTGTAGACAGCAATGCCATTGAAACAGGGGTAATGCATACTCTGCCTGAAGGTAACTATATTAATGGCTGGGATGTCAATGTCGCTGGCGTGCGCGTCACCCAGGTCAAACATACGATTCGAAAACATAAGCATGCCGAATTTATTCTTCGAATCAAGAAGAGGGGAGAGTTGGAGTACTACGTTGGTCGGAGATACAGCGACTTTACCAAGCTTTACAGGCGATTGCGCACTGAGCTTCCTGGCCGAGTACTGCCCGAGATGCCTAAGAAGAACAAATCCGACATGACAACGACAACCGCATTCACGTCTATGTTCAGCAACGGAAACGACTCGGACGCCTCCTCTGTTTCCTCTGTCTCGACTCGAGTCAACGGCCTTACCCCCATCCCTGATGGCTCCTCATCCATGTTGTCACCTAGTACGTCGATGGACTATCTGCAATTGTGGTCTTCATGCTGACATTTATCAAGGTCATCATAGGGCTGGCTCTGCTGCCTCTTTCCGATCAAGCCGATCGAGAGGGCTTAATTCTCCAAGGGCCCCGTCACCTCGGGTATCCACTGAGGGAGGAAGATCAAGTCCAGGTGTTCTTCCCAACTCGGACAAATCAGAAGTACGTGCTGTTCAATGTGCTCACTCTGTTATTATGATTTAACCAAATACACAGACTGTTGTTCTCTGGCGAGAGAATCAGCGAATTTCACTTCGAGCCTTTTTGCGATCTCTCTTACACAATCCCCAGTTTGCCAACACCAATGCCATCCAAGAGTTCTTGAGTGGGGAACCTATTACCCCGACGGATGATGACGTGGAGGACATTATCCGGAGAAAGGCTGTTGATGAGAAGCGGATGGAAGAACAGCAGCAGTTCTATGAGATTGCCCGGAAACGAGCTGCTGAGCTTGACGAGTATATGGAACAGTGAATGCTCCCGGCTAGAACGACGAGGCTTCAGCTGACATATTCCAGGTTCCGACGAGATATAGTGGAGCGCAACGGACTTACAATGCTGTTCAAGGAGATCAAAGAAAAGGAAACGATTCCGGACCTTAGCATCCAGTATCGAAAGTTTGCCGAGTGGCTACGTATTGAGATTGCTGCCGTCATCTATCACCTTTTCCTTGCGGAGGACAATTCCCCTGAACTCTTTGCCCAAGCAAGACGTATCCACTCTCTTATTCCGTACTCGGTTATCAAGAACGTCATTCGAATCGCAAATCCCGCGGCAGTCATGTCAGGTGTTCTTGACATTTTCCTGGCTCAGCCATTCGGCACACGATCGTTGATGCAGAGGATTTTCTCTCTGACACTTCACGACGGCATTAAGAGCTTCCAGAAGTCGATCGATGTCTTGAGCACTAAGATTGACGACCCGGCCTTCTCGGGCAAGCTCCACAAGTACACACACTCGGAAGAGCATATCAAGTTGGCTATTCGTGAGGAGGCTGAGGCGGACGACGTGGATTTGATCGTGGCGATCTTGAGGTCTGATCTCATTGAGCCAGGACTCACAGGAGAGCAGATTCAGAGGCTTTACAACGCCTACGTCGCCTTCAATAATGCGGTCGAGAATATTGACGAAGAGCTACGCCAAGGAGCCCAACTGTTTTCGTACATGAAACAGTTCCTGAAACTCTGCACTCGGCAGCGAGATAAGGAAATGATGCTTCAATTGATCGAGGAACCTGTGACGCTGCAGCTCTTCCGGGACCTCTTCACCATATTTTACGAGCCGCTTGTGCGAGTCTACAAGTCGGCAAATGTCTACAACAGTGTTACAGACTTTGCCGTGTTTATGGATGACATGATCCAGGTAAGAAGCAGAACCAGTTGCGAGTCGAAGGTGAATAGCTAACGAGGATTCAGGTTGTCAACAAGTGCAGAGAGCAGGACGCTTCCGCCGATCCTAACCAAACGGTCCAGGCATTCATTGACCTTTGCCAGAGACACGAGCACAACTTTTATAAGTTTGTGCACGAAGTTCATACACACGATAACGGCCTCTTCACCAAGCTTATGGGTTGGATTGAAGGTATTCTCGAATTCCTGCGAAAAGGTCCTAAGAACGGAACTCTCAACGTCAACGCATTGTTTGAAGGCGGCGTCAGCACAGGACTCCTAGACAAGAGCAAAGCAATTGAGGAGATCAATGCACTTATCGCATGGCAAGAGGCGCGGAAGAAGTGGCACAACGACAAGACGCGACAGAAGATGGCAGCAGAGGGACACGCGGGAAGCGACATGATGCCAACGGGAATGGCGTTCAACTCGTCCGACTTTGGACTGGACAGCGAGGACCTCGAGGACATGGCATATGACGATGGGTCCGATTCGGAGGTCGAGGCGGAGCAGGAGGATGACATGGACCCTATTGAAGCCGAAAGACGACGCAGAGCGAAGCGACAGGATCGCTTGCGGCGAAGTGCTGGAGAGCCAGTGAAGCCCCCCGTCGGCGAGGTTCACAAGCTGACAGATAATTTCTTGGTCATGCTGCGGGAAGTTTTGGCGGATTAACTTTAACAAGATATACTTATTGCTATTTTGTTATTCTTTGTGGCTCGAATGAAGCGTCGCTCACGGGCAAGGAGTTGCGTTGATTTATATACAGAGGAATGGAACTGTATTGTCAGCTACGGAGAGATTCGTATTGCAAGAACGATTAGAGTCAAGATTCGAGAGCAAGGTTATAATCATTATTCAATTGGACTAAACGGGATATAGCATATTCGCATCTTTCGCATCGGATGCGAGGATCAAGCTGTGAAGCCGGACTTTGAAGACCGGCAGATTGTCCTAGACTCTCGGCTTTGTATCCGGTCCGGTCGAGCTGACCACACATGCCGAGCATCGGGAACGGCGGGGGGGAGGAGCCGAAGGGCAAGAAGGCTTCCGGTCCGGCACGTGATGAGTTTGTTCTCGTCGTCATGGATACTCGCGACAGCGAATTCACCCGAACTTTGGGTGAGAAAGCGAGATTTGAAGGCAGCAGATGAAAGAGGGAGTATTGTTTTATAGAATTAATAAGTAACGATGGTCAATGGCCAATGTGACCTGCACCTCGGCCCCAGGATCTTGCAGCGATATCCAAGGGTTTTGTCACGGTAAACGCAGTGGTTACAGTGCAGAGCGAGCTGCAACCATTAGGCGCGAGTTCTGGGTGCTGATAATAAGTCGACGCTGATTGGCCGGATCAACCGAGGAGCCGAGAGAATCCGTCCCGGCAGAGCCTCGCGACTGAGGTCTGGCCCAAAAAACGTCAAGGGAATTGTCGATTGGCTAAACATCATCCCCCCAAAAGTTCAAACCTGCTCGTCCGCCACCCGAGAACATCGAGTCGTCGCTTCTCCCCTTCGATTCTCTCGCGGATGCAGCTTGGCGATACCGATTTGAGTTGATGATGGCTTCTTCAATGGCAATGAGGAGACTGGCCGCTGGCCCTGCCGTGAGTTGCCAGCCCTGAATCCCCCCTGGTTGCGCTTGCTCGTGATAGCTTCATGACGGCCACATGCCCGGACGTCGCCCTCGCGAGGAGCTTCACCGTGTCCTCAAGGCGCTCTGCTAATACTTCAAAGCAGTTCACGCGGGCCGCGAGGTTCCCCTCCAGAGCTTTTTCTACTACCCGACCGGCTGGTACGACCTCGTCTCCGAATCTCCTAGTATGATGGCAAATTGCTGACCTGGATCGTTTGCAGCCCGTGTCATCGCCAATGGTCCTCTCCGAGCGAAGGAGGCCTCTCCCTTTGTGAGCAATAAGTACGCCGTTATCGTATGTCTCCCTCCCTCTCGCCCGCGATCAGTCATTGTTGTAATCTCGTCAATTGACTCTTCTTTCAGGACCACGAGTATGATGCTCTCGTCGTTGGTGCCGGCGGTGCCGGCCTGCGAGCCGCCTTTGGTCTCGCTGAGGCTGGTTTCAACACTGCCTGTATCTCCAAGCTGTTCCCGACCCGAAGTCACACTGTCGCTGCTCAGGGTGGTATCAACGCTGCCCTCGGTAACATGCACGAAGACGACTGGCGATGGCACATGTACGATACCGTAAAGGGTTCTGACTGGCTGGGTGACCAGGACGCTATTCACTACATGACCCGTGAGGCTCCCGCTTCCATTATCGAGCTTGAGAACTACGGTTGCCCCTTCTCGCGAACTGAGGATGGCAAGATGTGAGCATTGATTTTGGAAACCGCCCTGTCCTCAGCTGCTAACGCTCTCACAGCTACCAGCGAGCCTTCGGTGGCCAGTCCAAGGAGTTCGGCAAGGGTGGCCAGGCCTACCGATGCTGCGCTGCTGCTGACCGAACCGGCCACGCCCTCCTCCACACCCTCTACGGCCAGTCCCTCCGCCACAAGACGAACTATTTCATCGAGTACTTCGCCCTCGACCTGATCATGCAGGATGGTGAGTGCCGCGGTGTCCTCGCCTACAACCAAGAGGACGGCACTCTCCACCGATTCCTTGCCAACCATACCGTCCTCGCCACTGGTGGTTACGGCCGAACCTACTTCTCCTGCACTTCCGCTCACACTTGCACTGGTGACGGTATGGCCATGGTCGCCCGTGCCGGTCTCCCCAACCAGGATCTTGAGTTCGTCCAGTTCCACCCTACTGGTATCTACGGCGCCGGCTGCCTGATCGCCGAGGGAGCTCGTGGTGAGGG
>JABCKW010000281.1:0-102218 GCA_014824385.1 Fusarium cyanostomum | reverse complement strand
ATTTCTAACAGGCGCTTATTTAAGTAAAATACCAAGCATACTAGGGGAACTTATACACAATAGGCTCCCAGCAAGAAAACTAAAAGTATAATCCCAGGGAATATTTAATTTACTAAAATTCGCTAAGATAACTGTTGGGACATATGCGACGCAACCGAGGTCTACAGTCGAGTCAGTTTAATAGGCATAGACTCTATAGAGTTAAAGATTTACTATAGCCTCGACTTAGTGGCCGAGCTTGAGTTAAACAACATGACTCAACTTGGACAATTGTATTATAGAAATAGAGCCGGTTCTACGGTTCTGGGATATCAAAAAGCAGATCGCCGACACAGTTTACAAGCAAAAGCAGGAATATCAACCCATGCCACTACCCTCTCACCTCACTGGTTGACCACCCATTCAGTCGGAGCTTCACAAAACAACCCACATCAGTAGATCCATCTTCCCGACGCCATGTTCCTCCAGGTCTCTGAGTATCTTATCAATATATGCCCCAGCAGCAGAGAGGTGTAGGATGTGGGCAAGAGCGTTGTGGATGGCGAGCAGCCTGGGCGAAGGAGGGTCGATGGTTCGCGACTCCATGAGATGGAGGGTTCGCGTGACAGGGAGTGTGTTATTGAGGATGCGAGGCGGGAGAAAGGTGTCGATCCGGTAAGTGTGCTCTTGTTGGGCAACGGGCTCCAATAATATTTGGAAGTCGCCGAACCAGCGATGCAGCCTATGAGTGAGTGTCATGGCATTACGAGGAAGGTCGATCTCGGTCCCTTCAACCATGTATCCAGCCCCGCTGTCTAACATGTCAAGGATCGCCAGAGCCGCTTGCTTGGATGGGTCCTAAAGACGTTCGTTAGTATGGGGGGCCAGGACACGGCACGCACCCAACATCGAGCGACTCCAGGAGAAGGGAGAGTCATGCCAACTGCTTATTTGAACTTACTTGATTCAGTGACTGTGGTAGGATATGTGCCGCCTCCAGGTAGTCGAAGAGTTTTTCATCTGAGAAGGGGTTTCCATCATCGTCCATAGCCACACCACCATGCCTGGCCGCGTCTTTATAGCGCCTCAAAGCCTCATTATCGTCAAATGAGAGGGAGATGACGCAACGGTAGCAGTCACGGAGTAGGCACCCTCCCCGAAGAGCTGATAGTCGCTCTAGAGTTCCAAGAAAGGATTGCCCTTTGCCCCCCTGAGCTCTCCGAACTGCTGAGTGAGATGCAGGCGAGGGTTGGGGAGTTATCTTTGCGGATGCCTTGACTACGAGGGTGGTTAGAAGTGATGATGGGGCGAAGCTTGTGGCAACTTACGAGGCAGAAAGAAGTTGTCGAATAAATAGTCGGCAAAATTGAAGACGTCATCGCGGAGCTTGGCCTCTTGGTCTGCATCATCCAAGTCGAAATGGACATTGAGTGGAAGATCAGCCGACTCGAAGAATGCGCGCAGAACGTTTCCCTTGGATTCTTCCGAGCGCGCATACTCATGCGTCAACCGGACAAGCTTTACTCTGTCATATGTCTTACTGCTGCTGTCGTCGAAGTGCTTCACCAGCTGGTTGAACAGGCGACTCGCTGAGAGGCGGTCAGCAGGAGACAAAGGAGTCCGCGTGGACGAGTCGATTATTCCTTCGAGCGATGGCTTATGACGGTGAAGGCCTTCTGCGGGCGGCATGATGAGGCCATGGGGTTGTTGATTTTGCTTGTACATGGGAAGATTGATAAAGAGAGCTGAGGTTGACTGAAGTGATGTTTTAGGTAGGCGGTGAGGCGATAAGCTGGCAGAATTATCTTATCGCTAAACTCTCCTTAACTTAGCTACGGCCTTGACGGTTGCTTAATTCTAGCTCACCCTATAAGGGGAGCTTGTTGGCATTGCTCTTTATATAGTTTAAGCTCCTTACTAACCTGTAAAAGCTACCTATACTGCCTTTGCTCTCTCAAAGGCAACATGTATAGGCCAGGTGCGTTAGGGTGCCTTCTTACCTGTGCAGCCTGCTTGCTACCGCCGTTGCCAGTCGGATTTAACAACTGCTATTCTACGGCTTTTGGAATGGTAAATAGAATTAGAATAACAAGTAGACATATAACCTGAGAACCTCTCCCATGCAGTCCCTCCTGTCTTGAACCGAACCTAGAGACACAACCCTCACCGGTTTGACACAGGACATTTACTGGCACTATTACACAGCAGCTTATTGCCAAGTTATCTAACAAGTGATTTCTCTGTATCTAATAGCTACAGCTCCCTCTGTCGAGGATGACATATCTGGCAACTTCTGTCGGAGCATGCCAAGGAAGTAGTTGTGTCAGAAATAACCAACTGACCCGGCGTATGGCCGGTCCCGTTCGGAAAGCCGCATACTTTAAAGCCAACGTCTGTAACGGCTTTAACCCTCCCGCACTTGTACCTCTGGATGCTGCGTAGAAAGTCGCACATGGCGTCGATGGTTGTATGGATGTGTTGCTGAGTGTCTTGTTTGGCTTGGGCATTCTCTATGGATTCCGGAGGCGGCGTACCGGTATAAATACTTTTTCTGTTGGTCTATTGACTGTGAATACGTGAGTGAGAAGGGCCGTTTCTCACACTATTTGTGTCAGTGATGCAGATGAACTCGGCCATAAATCACAGCGGCTTGCCAGTTATAGCGTGAATGACCGGCTCCAGGGTACTTCTGTAGTGAATAACATGGCTGCTCTTCGACTCCAGCCAGAGTCAGGGAAGCGATTTGAGAGAGGCTGCCAAACTGGGCACGAATTCAAAGGCTTTGTTCCACTTGAACCGCGACATGGCGTCTTCTAGCGATTGTCGATAGAAGTGTCGCAACGAGAAGGCTTTTGGGAAGGCAAAGTTCCTCACGCAGAGATACAGCAAGGGCCACGATGGGGTGGTAAGAGATAAACTGCCCTAAATGTGGCTGAATCGAGGACCAAGGTTGCGCTCGCCAAGATGGCAGCTTCTCACTCACGTCTCTGTGCAATCACCCATGACTCGTTACATAGCTTCCATGGCTCGCCTAAGCAGACGGGCATTTTGATTCAGGAAGCCGCCAATTCTTCAGGCGCTCCAGGCTCTGGGACAGCGATTCGACGATGCTTCGAGAGGAGTCTACGGCTAGCTGCAGTTTCTTCCACTGGCATTTCTTTAGCGAGTCCGTCACAGGCCGCCGCCGTCACGGGACCAGAGTTGGATGCACACTGTAGCTTATACTTCGGGCCAACCGACTCTGAGTATCGTTCCACGCTTGGCCAAGCGGTTCGTCACGGACAGGCGGCAACGGATCGACTTGACCTAGCTAACCAGGGCCTGGCTTACAAGGTTGCGCACGCTGGAGCAGGTTATCGAGCCGTAACTTGCAAGTATCGAGAGCTCTTCGTCCCCAGTGAAGGATCTGACTTCTTAGTGGTGCCTTGGTTCCCTATTGGATAAGAAATGATCCCTTCCGTTTGCTATGCGGAAGGGAGCCGCCTCGGACCGGGTCTATTACTAGCCCGACACGGGGACTGAGTCATAGGTGCGGAACATCAATTTACCGACAAAGCCATCAACCCCCAATCGACCTTTGACATGCCATGATAATCATCAGAGGCCTCTCTTTTTGCATATCATAATGGTCCAATCTTTGATCGCTTCGGAAGATGGGTTCCTACGTCTAAAAAAGCCTACGCGACTTGTCAAGGCTTCTCTGCATGCCAAAGAGTGGACCGAATCGCATCTCGACGACATCTGCCACAACTTGTTTGAACCTCAACACGAAAACAAGCCCTTGGAGTTGAGTGAATACGAACTAAGAGCCAAGTTTTCGAGGACTTACAAATCCCAACGTCGTCTTGCGGTTCAAGATGGCTCAGTCGTTGTTCGCAGAGCTCTGGAACACTATTCCAACGCGTCCAAAGCCACCGAGACCAAAGCCGTAGGGGGAAATGGATCCAAAACCACCAAATCGGACCTAAATTTAATATATCTCCCCGTCGAAATCCGTCTCTGCATCTATCGCCATCTCCTCGTCTCCAAGTCTCTTGCCGTGCTCTGTTCAGTCCCCGGCGGGTTCCGCCTCATGGAACCCGAGAACTACGACTCACCTTCCGACCTGCATCCTCAGATCCTCGCGACATGTCAACAGATCAACCGAGAAGCAACGCCAATGCTATACGGGGAGAACCTTTTCCGGCGGCAATACTACTGGCGCCATACCTACAACAAATGGGGGGGTCGGATACACTGGCCGTTATCCGATTCGTCACCAGTTACCAAGGCGAATCTGCACTCTGTGGCGCGCGTGAGAATGTTCAGAAACTATGACCAATGGTTTCGAACCGGTAAATTGAAAGTCTTGCGGGATTTTCCGGGCTTGAAGGAGTTGCATGTATTTATCAACCTGGACCTCTTCAAGGACGGCGTGGACCCATGGATCCTTTGGCAAGGCGTCATCAAGCAAGTAGAACGTCACGACTCACAGCTCGCGTGTCTCAAATTCAAGTTTCGACTACGCTTCGATCAACGGTACAAGGACTGGTGCAATGCCTGCAGTAATGCACCACTGGACTTCAGTTTGCATAGGAATGCGAAGAAGGAAATGGAAGATACGATGAAGGCGGAGGGGCTGTTGTCTGGACGAAAGCCTGCTTGGTCATTCGAAACGGAGTTGCCGCTGTGGGATCCGCCGTATTGTGTGGTTGGGTTTACTGTGGGTGATGGGTCTGCTTCGAGAGCGGATCGGATCGAGTGTCTTGTGAATGATGACGAGAAAAAAACCTTCAGTACTGAGCCAGCCCATATTGCGGAGGCTGGGTAGTCCCACAAGTACTGTGACAACTCTCGCGTCCTGGCTCAATGATCCCAGCTTCTCCACGGGGTGGGCTTCTCACAATGACAATCTCCCTTCATCAACCCGACGCCTTGGCCCGGATTGGAATGGCCATTTGAAAGAGCCGTGGGTGGGCTGTTCAGTAAAGGTCTTGCGCGCCACTGACTCGACACTCTGGCCCAGTCGAGACTGACCTCTTGAACAAGCTCTGGCTGGACTGAGCAGCACTGTCTGCGTTGTGCTCCTCCAATTCGAGATTGCAACTTGAACGTCCAGCTCGTCCACGCTATTACATTGCTCGTCATCCCTGTCCCAACATGATTGTTTCCAGAATCAAAAAGCTTCACCACCAAACAAGCTGCCTTGAAGGGGTTAAGCTGGCCTAAGTACAATTGTTCTCCTTACGTATTTGCCGTAGTGACACATGGTCGACCACAGAATGCAGACCTAGATATTGAATAGCGTCCCCGTGAGAGCCAATCTCATGCCCTAACAGCTCTTTCTCAACTCTGAACTCATGACGAGCATGTTTGTAGGCCAACTTCTTCCAAGCGTTGACAACCGAAGGCTCAAGCTTCAAATCCCACGTCCCTCGCCAGGTCACCAAAGCACTTTCTCGGCGATAGGTAAATGCGCAAGCCTCCCCTTTTGCACCATTCCACAGAGTCATAATCTCGAGCTTTGGCATGTGAAGCGCCGTTTGCGCCGCGGCTTGCAGCAGCCTGCCGATCTGAAGCGGGCTGGTCTTGTGCGTCATGATCCGGGAGGTCAGGGTAAGGGAACGCAGTTGATCCCATTGCCAATGAGGTTGGCAAGCGTCGAAAAAGTGACGGGCATCGGCCAGAAAAGCAACCGAAAGATATTCAAGATGGCGGCTCTTGGTCGCAAACGCAGCACCTACTGCGGGAGTCGTGATTCGGACTCGGTCTGGGTTCAGGAACGAGTTTCGCCCTCGAGAAAGCTGAAATAACTCGAGATAGTTTTCGTTGAAATCCTCAAAGATTGTGACCGTCTTGACACTTCTCGGAAGCCGCTCACTGATCATTTCTTCGTAGCCTGTAGTCGACAAAGTTAGCCGTCCGACTCGACGAATCTACATGTAGCTCCCTACCTGATTCCCATTGGGCGTATTGAGAGACTTTTTCGAGCAACTGCCATGGCTCATACACAATTTGTTCTAGATGGGGAAGTTTTGACCAAAGGTACGACAAGGTCGAGGGATCTAATTGACGACGACACTGTCGTCGGAGAAGAAATTTGGTCACGGCTTTTACCGAAGAAAGCTCTTGCCGAAACTTGAGAGTGGCCAATTCAAATGGTCGCCGTAAGGCATCATCGCCAGGTGCTTCAACCATGCGGCCGTTCCACCATCCGTGGCTTGGATCATGAGTCGCAGTCGCACCGTCTTCAGATTCGAGAAACTCGTCTTCATCCGGAGCTCCAAAGTAGCAGTTCTTGAACCAGTGTTCTGGGTCGCTAAGGGAGTACGCATTAAGTTCCAGAGTCAAATTTCCCCCTTTTACTGGCTCCCATATCGCCAGGATGGAGAACAATATCGTGATTGCTGCTGCCATGATTTTGGCGTTTGCAAAGTACCATGTAACCGACTCCATTCGTCGGCAACATCGGCAAGTATATCGTTGAAGCTCCATGTTGAGCCAAATGTGCTTGACGAACCCCCTCCGTCGCTCTGAAAGACGCTTAAGCGAGTCGAGGCATGATGGATGAAGTTTGAGGCGGCGAAAAGTCCTCTTCTCTATAATGTCCTGCCATTCTTGCGAGACGGTGGCATAGGGCGCTATGCTTTGATGCTGCGAGAGTAGCTTTAAGATGATACTACGCACCTCGGGCGGTAATGAATACCAATTTGGCATCATGTGCGTTTTTTGGCTTCAAGCTGATGATGGCTGCTGTCAGGATCTTACGATTTGTAAGAACGCAAAGAGTCAGCCCACCATGAGGCAAAGGGAAACAGGAAATTTATATGCCGACGGCTGCCAAAAACCTGATGACTCACTGAGGGCATTCTGTCAAGGTTTACGCATGTACAAGTCATAATAAGACTGCTTCGCATATCAAGGCTGCAACGACGAAGTTAATGTGGATAGGTACACTCGAGAGTTACCCTATCTCATTGAGCTTGTAGTCGAACATGAGCAAGAAGGGGGCATGATGCGGGGAGACTGAAATAGGAATCAGTCTATACACTTAGTATCCTTCCTATCACAAAACGAACCATCGAGATTCGTAGGTTCGGGAGAAGAAGGTTACGAAACATGTAGAAACGGCGTGATGCCCGATGTTGTCCTCACACCATAGGTAGCGCTGTAGACTTCTAACGAGATCACAATTGTTGTATACTCTGACGGCTCTCTGTGCAGAGTCATGTTCCCGATACTGCTTCCGCTCTACAAGAGGTCCCTGATTCTTACCCTAGACGCCGCCAAGTTGGATAATGGAATATTCTCATAACCACCAACCTCTTAGCGATCGTTGTGGACAACATCACCGATATGACAGAGTCGTCCATGTGTGTGCCATCGACACGCTCATATTGGGAAGCTCAATGAGACCCAAAATGTCGCTGTCGGCGAATAATGATATCAGCTCGGTGATCGTGATGGTGTTCTTGAGTGCTCCCGGTCAGCAAACCTCTTTAATTACAAACACGGCGAATAGAAAACCTAGCGCTCAGGGCGACAGGCAAACTGCAGAATGCGACAGGTTATAGAAAGTAAAGTGGGAAATCCCCTGCTAAGCACGGTTCTTCTATTGCTATATTAACAGCCCACCGTCAGTCCGCATGACATGCATTCTATTATCTCAGCCCAGTCTCCTCATATCGTTATTAGCCCGATACCCCTTTTAGGATTGCTGGTTGTTAAATCCGTACTGCTCGTGTCTCCTGAGATAGAGTAGGTCTGATAGTTGAAGAGGTAGAAATTCAATGCGCCATCGCCTGGCTTAAACCCAACTTCTTCGAAAAAGAGGTCGTTGTGGTAAATCGCCAAGGCATTAAAAAGGTCAACCTGCTTCTACATGATGCCATGGTCGTTAGTTTCTTTCTAATCATTCCGAAGCTAGGTGATACTTACAGATTTTGCGAGAATGAGCGCATCATTGATTAGGGTTATCAGTCTCTCTTTGAGACCCGACTGCTTATGGCTGAAGGCCACTTCTGAGGCATAGTAATTGAGGTTGGCGACTTTGAAAGACTTGTGTTTTGGATTCTTCAGCACCTGATGGTCTACCACGAAAAAAGACACAAAGTCTGTGATAGCAAGTGTCTCAGGGTTTTCAACAACATAGGTCCAGAGGACCTCGTCAGAATGCGCCGTCTGCATCATCAGCCAATGCTGTACCTCTCGTTGTGAAGGAAACAGGGCGAGGTCGAAACGTGCCAAGTACCGGCAAAGAAGATCATGCACACGCGGTACATCTTCCACTCCCATGAGACGTAGTCCCTCAAGCTCAGGTTCTGCTGGGAGGGGTGTGTCTCTGTAATTCCGCGTCCTGGGTCGAGTCGGGAGGTAAACTTAAAAAGCCAACTTCGCACAGTTTAAGCAATTCGATTGGCCGGTGGTAATATTGGCTTGTTGCGACCGGTTTGGGAAGAACGGTTTGGGAAGTGTAAACGGCCTGCAACACACCGTCCTGGTAGCACCTCCTTGTGATTTCTTTGATTAGGGCGGGAGTTAGGCGGCGACGTCTTAGAGAGGTGTGAACACAGAGGTAGTCAATAATGGCGACTCGGAGCCTCTTCTGCCTCACGGTGATCGTTGCTGAGATACCACATATACACGAGACTAGCTCTTTCGATTCCCAAGTGCGAATACCGACATGCCAGTTCTTGGTCCATCCAGGCGGTTGCCAGGAGCTGTGCGATGATCATCAGCGAGGTGGATGTTAAGGCAAGCTAAGTGAAAAGTCCTACTGCTTCAAAAGGTTCTTGGAATACAGCAAACGGAACTCGTTATCCGAATCCTCGACGTAATGGTCTGCTAGGAGGCGAAAGACGTCTGCTAGGTGTGACACATTTTCAAAGTCCAAAGTCGCCCACTCATAGCCTGGGAGTAGCTTCTCTGGTTCTGGCGGCACGTCCTCTGGTTTGATGAGACGGATAGGTCCGTCAGGTGCCTCATTAGCGATGTTAAACTGTGACACGGGCTGTGTCTTCCAGAACTTGTAGGAAGCCATTCTCTTGTGTTGGAAGTCTAACCTGGCCGTTCTGATATTGAGCATGAGATCAGGGACGGCGAAGAGCGGGGTTGAATGTCGGCGAGATCTTTGTGTCACTTGCGTGGATTGTCTGCCCAATGAGATGATCTGAAGCCACATTCTCCTTACACGATGAGGTCACCACTGCTTTCAACCTCAGAGCCCACACGGTACCCAAATCTTTGGCTTCCATAATCCATTTTCCGTCTCCAGATAGTGAGCAAAGTACCAGAGAGCTCGGAGCTCGGACGAGTGCTGTCATGAACGTCAAACCAACCATCACAAGGGAAGGACTGTCAGTTGTTGTGGCTCCGAGCGGTGCTACGTCTGAGTGAGGCCTCCAACGACCAAAATAGAAGTCTTATACAAAAGAGAATACTAATTGAAGAATAGTATCGTATTTGTGCACGGGTTGCAAGGACATCCCGAGAAGACATGGACATATCGATGCATCACAAGCTCAGAAGAAATTTTTCCTCTTTCGACACCAGAGGGATGAGACAGGATCATCAAATGGTACATTCTGGCCTTTCGAGTTGTTATCCCGAGACGCCAAGTTGCAAAGAGCCCGAATCCTCACATACGGCTATGACTCGGTGGTTTCCAGCTTCTTTGGCTTTCATAGTCAACAAAACATTTCCAGACATGGGAACGACTTAATGGTAGCGCTTCAGCAGGAAAGGAGAGACGGCGTAAGAACATATCTGTATTTTCAGGCACGATACTGACGTTGGAGAAGCCCAATCGCCCGCTTATCTTTGTGGCACACAGTCTAGGGGGTATTCTAGTCAAAGTGGTATGTCAGAGAGAAGTGCACTCATATAGTTAAAGTTAAATGAGAGACTAGTTTGATTTAGGCTCTCGTTAAGTCCAAGAACTCGCGTCAAGCGAGGTGTTTCCCCATCTTCGAGTCCACCAAGGGTATCGTTTCCTTGGAACTCCACATACCGGAAGCAAATGTGCCAACTGGGGGCTTCTGGTCACTAACTTGGCCAAATTCGCCCTGAAAGGATCTAACCAAAGGCTATTACGGGGCTTGGCTCCACACAGTGAGCTTCTCGAAAACCTGTCTGAGCAGTTCCGCCAACTCTTAGACGAGGGTTCTTTCTCAGTTCATTCCTTTTACGAGACCCAGGGCATTTCAAACATATATGGTATCGAAGACAAGGTTAGCAGTAAAGGTGATCAAAAGAGTGGTTTAGAGAGGCCAGCAGTTGACGAAGGTGGTAGGTTGTTCCGTATCACTCTGCAACTTTAGGAAACGTGAAGCGAGAGACCATCATGGGCATCAACGCTGACCATCGTGGAATCTGCAAGTTTGGCAGTGTTAATGATTTGGGGTATAGAGCTGTAACTGGAGCAATCATGGACTACCTAGAGGACACTCTCAGTAACGGTAATATTCTTCATTGAAACTGACTGGCTAATGAATTAACTTGACCTACAGAGGTCGAGGTATCAACCAATCTGACAGCATCTGCAGCGGCCAAAATGTCCCCTTCAGAAGACAAAGAACGAGCATCTTCGAAGGACGACGTTGCATCTTTCATCACAGAAACTCAAACTCTTTCCGCATCGCCATACCGTAACACATCATCAGGACGAGGAAGCCTTGGTACGATAGTGGCCGATGAAACCTGGCACAGCAATTGTGAGTCAAGTACATCTGGAATCTTAGGATAGAGGATCTGAAAGCTCACAATGCTTGCAGCATCAATCGTGGCCCCTGGTTCAGACAAGGCGATGCAGTTTTTATCTGCTATCGGCTTATCTGATCTAGCCCTTGAGACGCATGAAAACCCGTCACTCTCAGTTGAGGAGACAGATTTGTCTACAAAGATTGCGTGGTTCTTCGACAACCCAGATTTTATAGACTGGGACTGCTGCGACTCAACAGAGCTCCTACAACTCGGCGGTCAAAACAAACATGAGAACTGGGTTGTCTTTGCTGAACTTTCAAAGCTACTGGAAGATCGAGGGTCGAAAGCCATTTACTTTTCCTCGTCATTTCTCAAGACCGAGCGAAGTGGCAGACTCAAGCCATTGGAACAAAGTCAACGAATTTTCAGGACACTCATATCCCAGCTTGCGGAAGGTGACATCTCTCACCTACTATATCTGGTAGGGCATGAAGCTATTCAAGACATAGCCGGGACGCGGCCTTTGTCACAACCTACTGCCATTCTGGAAAGCCTAACTCGCCTATTCTACTACGCTGTCGTGAGACAACCGGATGACCGCCTCTATATCCTCATTGATGGGCTGGACATATTGGGTCACAAGATGGGCCGATTCATAGAACAGCTGGTGTCACTACTGGCCAAGGAGAAGCAGACCGTAACCAGCCTACGCCAACCGATTGTCAAGATCTTTATCAGCACGCCGCCACGGACCAGATATAGGCCTACCAACCAGAAGACGCAAACAGACGGGATCATCTATATTGAGAAGATCAAGGAAATACGAGGTTCGTACACAAGCTCTGAACATCTAACATACGGCCACGCTGAACTCCCATTAGACTGTCTTCAAACGCTTCATACGGCCGACTTTGATGCACGGCCACGAACGATTCAAGATCCGGATTCGAGCACCTGCCACTGGCTAGAGGAAGATGAAAACTTCGCAAAATGGGAATCTTCTGACCTCTCCAGTCTTCTGCTCATTCAAGGAAAACCGGGGAGTGGCAAGTCAACTCTGGCAAAGCGCATCGTGAAAGCAATCAGGGACTCTAAATACTTTGAGGGGTCGCTGATTGCTTACTTCTTCTACTCTTACCGCGGCGGCCAAACAGAAACGAGTCACATCATCATGGTACAATCCATCTTGTACCAGCTCTTGAGCCAAGACCCGAGCTTCTTCCCAGCTTTCCGTGAGCGGTTTCGTGCTCGACGACGAGCGGATGGCCGCATGGTTCATTGGACTTTGAATGACTTGATTGAGATTTTCGGCAGCTTGTCCAAGTTGAAACGGGATGGAAGGGTATTCATCCTTCTGGATGCCATGGACGAGTCAGACACCCAACATCTACCCTTGATCCTGAGAACCATGGCGTCCAACTGTTCGCCCAAGGCCCTTGGCGTTTTCAAGGGTGTCATGACAACTCGACCGTTGCCAAGAAGAGCAGCTGGCATAGACTTGGAGAAGCTGACCGAGTTCTCGCTGATCATGGAGGACAGAAATAGATCAGACATCAGCAAGGTTGTGGATCAGGAGATTGGACAAATTGTTGAAGATGCCAGGAGCACAGAAGATGATATCGATGTCGCTGTGTTTGACAGCATCAGAGAGTACATCAAAGAGCACGCGGAAGGTGTGTTTCTGTGGGTTGATCTGGTTCTGAGAGAGTTCAAGAGCCTTGCGGATGAGGGCTTCAGCAAGACTCAACTTGATCAGCTCAAACCATGTTGCCGCCCAAGTTGACAGATGTCTACCACTAGATCGCCGAGCGCCTTGCCAAAAATCGACCGAACGAGATCCAGCAGGGCCGGAAGCTTTTGGAAGTAGCTGCCTTTTCATTACGGCGGCTGACGCTGGAAGAGATTGGGGATACCATAATTATTCCCTCTCACCAAGAGGTTGAGCATTTCATGCCAGACGCCCGGATCGTCGATGACCGAGTCAAGTTGCTAGCTCGACGCATCAGGATGGTCTTTGGTGACCTCCTCGAGATCAAGCGACCCGTTGTTCAGCTATTCCATGAAAGTGTCCGAGACTTTTTGTTGAGTCAGGATCAGATTGCGGCACCCTTTCATACATCTAAAGAACAGGGCAACAATGAGGTCACATCAATATTAATCCGATATCTCGCATGGTCCCTAACGCCACAGGCTCCTCAAGCTGCGGGAATCAAGAGACAAAAGACAGCAGAGTGGGAACAGAACGACTATGGAGCGTTCATTGAGCTGCTTGAAGACCGCCCTCTGCTGGATTATGTTCTCTCGTCTTTGCCGAAGCACCTGGAATTTACAACCCACAGGGGGATCAAGACTGAGATCGGCAGTGTTCTCGGACAACTTGAACAGTCCGAGCCTGTTCGATACATGTTGCTGGATTCCGCATTCTCATCCTTTTTCACTCTTGCCACGGAGAACCATGCCGCAGCCGCCCATCAATTTCGGTCGAAGGTACTGGTTTTGGCTGCTAGAGGTGGCTAAAAAAAATCAGACAGCTTGCAACGGTGGGCACGCCCATGACACCCGTCGACCAAACAGAGACCTCACCACTCCACGCAGCCATAGCCGGGGGACAGCTAGGGGCTGTCAAACGTCTGCTCAGCCTCCGAGCTAGCCTCCACTTTCAAGACCACCTCGGTGAGATGGCCCTGCACGAGGCTGTCAGACGGGGGCAGCTTGAGATCTTACAGACTCTAATCGAGAACGGTATGAATGTTGATTTCGCCAATTTGACCTCCGAGACACCCCTTCACCTGGCTTCAACTCGTGGTAACGACGACATAGTAAAGTTACTACTCGACAGTAGTGCATATGCCGATTACACCAATCAATACGATGCTACACCGCTCCATAAAGCCGTCGAAAATAATCATATATCAGTTGCCGAGATGCTATTGCAGCATAAGGCTTATATTAACGCGGACGGTATGTATAATAAGTGAATAAAGCCCAATTTTCAAAATACACTACAAGATACAGGAGAGGGACTTTTCACTTCCTCGCGATTTCTTTTCATACCATGTTCAAAATAAACCTAACGAGTGATTTAGCACAATATACCGGAACACCACTGCATATTGCAGTCGACAAGAAATGCGTCGCCACAGCCAATTTGCTACTCGAACACGAGGCACCAGTCGATGTTACCGGCGAGTATGGAGCAACGCCTCTTCACAGTGCTGCATCCGAAGGTCAAGCAGAGATGATCTGTCTGCTGAAGGAACATGGGGCCAACATTTTGGAGAAAGATCGTTATGGCTTAACAGCATGGAATTGGGCCAAGACTAACGGCCACAATGATATTCTGGACCTGCTCGCTGCTCCTGATGCTGAGGACGAGAAGGGGGGTGCCCAACAACCTGGTTTTAGTATGATTAAGGAAGCCTTCATGTAAGGGGAAATACAGAATGAAGATTGATGATTCCTTTCAAGGCTTTCATAGTGATAAAGCAACACACGACGGATAGTATTTCTTAGACATTGATTACCACACCCCCTACGGAAAAAAGACGTGGGAGACTGCCTCTTGTAATAACAGATATCAAATAAGAAGGCTTGGGAGATAAAGGATTGTACGACCTACAGAGTTAACCAGAGTCTCTAGCACAATAGACAGCAGGACGAGCTGGTCAAAGGATGAATTGCTTGCCGGGATGAAAAGGCACCCGGGCGTCAGAAAATATACGTTGAGTTGATTTTGGTCTTGATGTTGAAGGGCAACCAACATGAATGTTGCTCTGCAACCTGCTAGTTAGTAGGATATGACCGACGAGCGAGGAATAATACAGCTAACGCCAAGCATTGGCAGCTCTTAAATGGCAAACAACATGGAACAGAAGTCTTTCTCTCTCATTAGATCTTGGCATCACGTTATAATAGAATTTGTCCTTTGTAGATACTCGCCTTCAATTATAAAGTTGTATAACGCAGTCAACAGTCTGAACCCATTCCTTCATCTCCTGATCCCAAAGCTTCATCTCCACTCCTGAGTTTATTCCAGACTTTATAGCCTACTGCACGATCTGAACGGTATGCTCTCGCTGTTTCTCTTTTCCCAGTAACTCCAGTGTTCCATCTTCCGCCTCTGGCACATCCCTCCAGGTATCTTCCTCTTCCAAGATTATCTGAACCAAGGAAAGGCCTCGAAGCTCGGGACATGGCATTGGTCCCGCATGAAACTGAAACCGGGGTGGAGGAGGGTCTAACGTTATGGATTAATAAGCGCCTTGGCTGGCAGGGGAGAAACTGATCACCTGAGACCCCTCATCTGCTTTCGATCCCTTCATAATGCCCATCCAGTCCCCATCTGACCATCATCTCTAGTTGACCGGCGTACCATGTCGAGCAACCCAGCATCAGGAGCCAGGCCAGCCGAGGCAGAGACCGGTGATGTGGAACAGCTCCAACAGAGCTCCGAGCCCACTGACGCCTCCCCGCCTGGTGGCCATAGGGTAAGTTCTTAAGCCTCATGAACCTTGCCTGCTCATCTGACTATGGGCCCAGAACGAAGACCGGGACTCTGGCCAAGATGATGACGAGCCGGCTGAGTCCACGGCGTCCATAAGCGAAAGCGTTCTTGAGTATCGCACAATTCATGGCCGGACGTACCATAGTGAACGGGGTAACGCCCAATACTGGTACGTGTCGCCAGCAGCTCCCCTCGCTCGCGACGTGACTGACCAATCGAAAGGGGCTCAAACGACGACCTGCAGAACGAGTCTATGGACATCAAGTAAGCCGAAAATATAGTTTTAATACTGCAAAGTTATTGACACAGGTAGCCACCATCTCCTCACGCTTGCCATCGGTGACAAGCTCCATTTGGCGCCGCTGAAGAGTAACATCGAGGTTAATTCACCTAGTCATCTACCATGTCGGACCAGTTTACTAATACGATCCCTAGAGAGCAGTTGATATTGGCACTGGAACAGGTATCTGGGCTATGTATGTGCGCTATTCGTCTGTCAGTATCTGCTAACCTCCATGCTCTAGTGATTTCGCAGACGAACACCACGCCTGCAAGGTTATTGGGACAGACATATCACCAATTCAACCCAGTTGGGTCCCCCCTAACTTGGAATTGTAGGTCTATCGGGATAATATGCGGAAGCAGCCGCGCTAACAAGATGTAGTCACATCGATGATTGCACGCAGGAATGGACCTTTTCACCCGACTCCCTCGACTATGTGCATATGCGATATCTCACTGGAAGCATTACCGACTGGAAGGCATTGTTCAAAGAGGCTTTTAAATGCTGCAAGCCGGGTGGTTTTATCGAGAGCCTGGAAGCAGCGCCATACATGGAGAGTGATGACGGGACTGTTACCGAGTCGAGCGCCATGGCCCTTTGGGGAAATCTGTTTGTCCAAGGGGGCCGTAAGCTAGGGCGATCATTTACTCTTGTTGATGATGAAGAGCAGCGAAATGGAATGGCTGCCGCAGGGTTCGTTGATATCCAAGAGTTCAATATCAAGGTGGGCTCCCTCCCGTGTGTAAGACATGAAGCAGCTGCAACTAATACTAACTCATGGTGGCAGGTCCCTCTCGGCGATTGGCCGAAAGATGCCAAGCTGAAAGAGATGGGACGATTCTCGCGAGCCGCTCTTGAACAGGACACCGAGGGCTATGTCTTATATATGGCTACTATGGAGGGATGGACGAGGGACGAGGTAGCGGTATATGCTGCGCGTCTCCGCCGTGAGATACGCAACAGTAAGATACATGGATACTTTCGAATCAAGGTGGTCTGGGGCAGGAAGCTAGATGTATAATACTCTATAGGTAGCCAGCCTGGTGGATGCGACGATGGTCTGCAGATCGGATATGGAAACTTTAATTCTTTTGATACTGGAGACAGCGAATGCCCAGAGGTGATCTAAGAGAACTCGATCTTTCTCTGGTACCGCGAGGCAAGCTGTCGGGGAACCAAGCTTCAAGTGATCTTCACAAAAGGGCCGGTAGACCCCAGACTCCCGGTCAGAGCAAGCTAGACTGGTAACAATATTACAGTAGTTTCGAGGTGTTTTGCGTAAGATTTAGTCAAATACTCAGAATTACAAGTATAGAACTCATCAGCAGCAAATCCAAACCATGGCAAGGGTTTATATCACATCAGATCTCTTACGCTCAGTATTATCGGTTTAAGTGTCCAATTTCTTCTATCGGGTCTCTTCAACAGTAGATGGTGCTAGACAATCTCGCTCTTAGCCGGAATCCTAGTCCCAGTCCTAGCTAGCCTGGTAGCTTTAGCCCTCTCCACGTTACGTGTATTACCTGTGTTTATCTATAGCTACTCGCCGTCGTGGTTTCAAGTGTATCATCTAGATCTATGTTATGATAGCCTTCAGCGACGTGGTGGTAGTAAAACATGGCGGAGACATAAGACTCCTTGTCCCAGAATACAATTGGTCGGGAGTAGAAGGTAACTCTGGAAAAGGGGCTCCCCGCCCGGAAAAGATATAGTAGTAGTATGTATACTTTAGCGATGTGTAAGCATCTCGTCCTACCCGCAACTGTGTTCTCTGTGAACCGCCCTTTGCTCTCTCAAAGGCAAAGCGCAGTTTATATAGAACCATAACAAACGCGAGGAGGAATTTGCTCTTGTCATATAGCTTAGAGAGAATGGCATTCTTAAGAGCCCTTTACACCCAGGATAAAGCCTTGTATTGATATCAACTATATTGAGCTGTTATGGGTGATTCTACCTCGCGACGGGAGTTTAGTATCCCTACCGGAGGAACTAAGCGAATAACTGCCTAAGACTATAGGTTTCTAATAGCGGCCTTAAGGACATTTAGATTAGAGGACGACTACTCTGTGGCCTAGTAGGCTGTGGGTAATCTAAAGAGTCAGCCATAGGGATAATAGTGTAAAAAACACTTTAGCCAAGGTGGATTATCTATTCGTTTAATAAGATTAGAGTCAACCAGTTGCTAAATATTAATAAGTCTCAATTAAATACTTTACTGCCTAAATAATAAGCGCTGTGTGCCTTATTTAAAGCCACAAGTGCCATACTTTTAGCCTCAAATCTACCTCAGCTGCCTCCTAGCATCATCCTTTAGGTCCTTAAAACCACCATATAGCTCCATTCGCCTACCCCTTCTATTCCCCTATTGCACTTCCTATAAAGACCACCACCACAGCAGCGAACCTATCGAGAGTGGGCATAAGTAAGCGCGCCCCAGTAGGAAAGAACTAGAGAAAAAGTTACTCACATCGCAGTCGCAGCAAAGATCTCAACCCTTTTAGCATTGCTAAGGAAGGCAATAAACGCAGCAAACAGAGCTGTAAACAAGACGGTCGCCACAATGCGGATATTGGTCGGATGAAGACTATTCAAGACCAAGATTGTCAACACCGGAAGCGTGCAGGCGAGGATCGTAGTCCCAAAGTTGCTGAGCCGCTGCATGACGCTTCGACTGTATGAAGCATGACACGAGACTTCATCGACGGTCTCGCCCGTGTTGAAACGATCTCCTATCAAGCGGTGGTAAATCTGCAGCAGAACGCTTGAAACGAATCGAGTCAAGGTGTCGTCTTCGGCTGCTTGTGGCTGTAGACACATGTAGAGTCTCACGTCGCTGTCTTTCCAAGTTGCGACTTCGTGTCCCTCGAGAAATGGGTGCCCAAGGCTCTGGTCTCTGAGCCAGTCCTTGAGGGTTTCGAGTTGTGAGTTCATCGGCGAGCCCAGTTGATTTAGCTGTGATACTGCTTCAAGTTAGACGCATAGACCTCCACGGAGTACACCACTAACTCTGGAAAGCCAGCTCATCTATGGCAAACTTATCAGCCTTGCCATATCTCAATGCACGTAATTCCCTCGGATCCGCTCATTGCTTAGTATATTCCTTCAGCTTCCCCCGTATCTTCTGCAGCAGCTGGAACTAAGCACTGTTTGTGTCCCGTAATAGCTTGAAGTTTTTACTCAACCGGCAAGCATCGATGGGCTGGTTGTCCTGGGAGACGGACGCGCTGCTGGATCTGTCGGCGGTTTCATCGTCCACGCGGGTAGTGATGCGTAGTTCAACTTCAAGTTGCACAAGCTCAGCCTGAAGAACGAGGAGGCCGAGGAAATTGAGATTCTCAAAACGGCGGAATATTGCAGCATCCTTCTCTCTTGCCATCAAGTTTGCCAGTCGTGAGTAGCCCTTTGGATGGTACTCCATCTTGCCGATGCGATGCTGCGGGGGAGGAAACCCTGGGCTGAAAGTCCCTTGCAACGAGATGCTGATGGACAGCATTGTGGATCAGGTTGGGAAAGCAAACGAGGTGCAGAGTAACTAGTAGGCAAACTTTAAGTCGCATGTGACTATAGACGTGGCTTGCATTAGTTAGAGCATCTGGGTCATCCTTCAGCTTAAATCTGGGCTATCAATGCCAGCGGCTGGAATCAGGCTAAGACATATTGGAGCCTATAAGCGCCGTTTGCCGGAAGATGAAATACATTTAGACTGGGAGCTGCGATTGGTAGCCTGACTTTCTTCGAATATACACATCAAGATGCCTGATTATTTAAAGAGAGAGCTGACAGCTCCCTGTGTCGAGAAGCTGCATCTCTTTTCTCCAAGCAATGTGAATAGTGACGGCCTATATCCGCGTTGCAGAACTTCACCATGGAACCGCTCGTGGTCGCTACTTCAATCCTAGCCCTCATCTCGACGAGTGCCTCTCTCGCCAACTCTCTCACGACCACACTGCGCCATGTCAGACGGGCGCATATGACCCATTCTGTTCTGCTAAGGGAATTCATCGTCCTAAGAGAGATTGTGGATGAGTGCACCCATACGCTCCGAGGTCTACCCCAAGTTCCACGCCATGTTCTAGAAGCCAAGATATCCTGTTTTGAGGCCGGCCAGCATGTGTGCTGTTGATTGACCGTCCCCTGTTTCATCTCGTCGAAGATGACCAGAACAACCGGCTTCGGAATATTATCTGTGCCTTCAGGCTACATGCATACTCCAAGGAGAAAGACATGGCCGGGGAAGTGAGCCAATTTGGACAACGAGTGTACCTTTTGCGGGACATGTGCTCCGAGTAGGAATACTTTGGCCATGGCCATTGATTTTACAGGCTGATCTCAAGCAGAATCAAGACAGGGAATCAATTGCTCGAAGCGAGGTTGGTTGTCTGATAAGCAACAAAAGGTCATTGATGAAGTGTCTATCCAAACACACACATCGCAGCGATCCTTAAGCTGATGAGTCTTACCGAAGACACAAAGCATTTCACGCGGGCAGAGTTCGAAGACCTTCGGCAACGCATGTCAGAGACGAACCAGAACGGCTAGTCTCACGGCATAGACGACTCTTTCAGCGGTCGAGACCTGAGCCGCTCCAAGTTTGAGAGAAGTCATGACACATCCAGCCGACTAGCCGGGAGGAACGAGACTGATGAGATTGCCTTGCGGCGTCAGCATCATGGATTAGCTCACGAGATGATGACCCTGGCCAAGTCCAACTACATCGTCGACGCAACAGTCTTGGTTGAGAACACGAGCAACAAGGGGAGCCAGCGTTTCGATCAAGGACCGGCTACCATTCACTATTATCCTATGCGGGTGAAACTTGACACCGGATCGGAAGCCGACTTGGTATCCCTGCAGTATTTGATCTCTGCCGGCTTCACCAACGAGGAGTTGACGCCAATACCCGTCGCCAACCAATGCAAGGTGCAAGGCATTGCTGGTGCAAAGTTTACGCCGCGATTCGAGGTAGGGCTGAAATGGTTCCGCCGGGGCGAGGCGCAAACCAACAAGGACTGCTTCCTGGTGGTGGACAGAGCACCATTTGATATCTTACTCTCGTCTTGGCGCTTTGCTGAACAGCTCATCTCGCTACCGCTCATGCGGCGGAGAAAGCCTCGTGGTACGTCTCCTTGATAAGAAAGGTGGAGAGTCGAAAGCTAACCCGTGTCACAGCCCTCATTGAGGAGGAGATACAGGAGAAGAAACAGATCGAGGCCGAAAAGGCGTTGGAGGAGAGGGAACTCCTACAAGAGAGGGTAAGAAGAATGACAATGGGAGACTCTCCGCACCACACGAGATTCCCAAGATAGGCAAGGACCTAGTGATAACGCGGTCCAGCCGGACATTTGTTGGGGAGCTAAAGGTCTCCCAGTGGCCTATTTCCCTCCAAGGCTGAAGATCCCTATCAGAGGTTTTATAAGTCAGCAAGACATAGTGTATTGCTCTATTATTGTTCCTCTATTTGTGCGAGCAGTAAAGCTTATATATGTCGAAACCATCCTCGAGCGACCATACTATCTTCTATTATTAGGAACTGCTAGATAGGAAAAAAAGATAAAAAGTTGATATTGAGAGTCAACTTGCCATACTTAATCAACCGTTTAGTAAGCTACTAGAGCTACTGCGAGCCTTTATTCCCACGAGTTTATATCTACCCCGTGATTCTTAGCAGTTATCGGGGTTCCTCCTCCCAACCATCTTGACACGAACATGGTTGGGCGCATTTTGGCTCTCCTATTGGCCGTTAGTATCATGGGCCCGCAATAACAAAGGCCGACCTCATTGCTCGTCGTCAGGGGCAACCACAACAACGGTCACACTAAAATTCCCAGCTATCGCGACACAGTAACTGGCATCAGTAATCAACCAAGGCTTGGTGCGAGCACCTTTTACTCCTTTTTTAAGTCCTCCGTAATGCACACTGATTCTATTCACGCATGGATCCAGACCGTTGTGACCACGAACCCGTCCCGCGATTCCGCTCTCCCAACAAAGGGGCCTAGACGAATCCTTGACGACGCATCACTCAACCAGGCAAAGTGCAGATCCATTAGACATTCCATATCGAGCCCGTCCAAGCGTCAACGACTTGATCATGACCCCGAGGACATCTTCACCGATCTCGAGACGACACCTCGACGACCACAACGGCCAGGGACCAGAGATGACACGGCGCATCATGTCTCGGAGAGCCTAGCACCCTTCTCCCCTGGCGAAAGGCCTCCACCAGGGCCTTCCAGTTCTTCTGCCCCCCCCTCGGTAGCACCGACGTCTGTTTTTACCGGTATCCTTGCCTCCCGGCCCCATTTCGCAACGCCGGCGACGGACCATTCAACCGGGTCGTCAGCCTCATCCCCCCAACGACCACGCAGCACATCACCGTCGAAGCAGTATAGGAAGATGGCTGACCTGCTGACCCTTGATCGGCCAGTGCGCTTTAGAAAGGAGATGGACATGGGAGCCGCGCTTCCATTCGATGTTCAGGATCTCTACGATGCCCTCGTCATGGCAGAGCACGGCGAGGGGATCCTACCACCCACTCTTGCCCATGTTCCAGGCATAAATCTCAGGGATGTTCGTCCCTACATGTGGCAGCCAGCGGATGAAGCGACCAACACGCAGAGTGCCGGGGCAAGCGCCCAGTCCTCTGACCGCTCTGTCGCTGATAAACATGGTCGTATCTTGGAGATTGTCAAGCTCTCTAATGAGTCGTCCGACCTGCATCGCTCCGAGGCAGCCTGGAACACCATGGTCCATTATCCTCTCCTCTATGAGCTCACCTCATTCTCCTCCGTTAGAGTCGAGCCGATAACATCGGCCCAGATCGTCCCAGCTTTTCGACCTTCCTTCTCCGGCCAGCCTTCCGATGAGGTCTCATCGCAAAAGACAGGCTCCAGCTTCTCCAACGCTTCAACACGGATGAATGCCACCAAGTCAGTCCATAAGATGGTTGACTTTGCGCTCATCCTGACTCCCGACGAGGACCTCCAGGCCCTCGTCGAAACATTCACCAAGTCCTCTCCTACCGCGACCGTCAACCAAACGGCGTACTACCCCCTTAAATCCCGCCCAGCGCCAGTATTTATTGAAACAAAAACGTCCGCCGGCAATATCGAAGCAGCAAACGTCCAGTTAGGCGTCTGGATGGCAGCATGGCACGAAAGCATGCGCAACATCATGAGACTTGGCGGCGCCGTGGAGCGAATCATCACCCTTCCTATCATCCAAGTTGTAGATGGAGTCTGGACTCTCATGTTCGCGGTAGATGCGCAGACTGAAATCGTGAGCTTCCTCTTGAGCCCTCCTCTCACAGTATCAAGCTAAATCCCGTCAGCATATTCTCGACAGAGACTTTCGAATCGGCAACAGCAGCACGGTTCACGGCATGTATCAACTCCAAGCTGCTCTCTCTGCAATCGTAGTTTGGATCGAGGGTGAATTCAAGACGTGGATTACTCGAGTCCTTCGCAAAGCCTTGAGCTAGATCAGTAGCCTACGCCGTGTGGTATAGTTACACGCGTTAACCATCGCGGTTGCCGACCCTCGCATGAAGCGACTTTCTTGTACTCGGTCCTTTTGGATAGGTGGAAACGCAATGTATGTCATGAGCCGGGTTTCAAGTAGGGACGGAATCTTCTATTGTCTCTTGCCCCGCGGACTGGCATGACTTGGCCGAGAGAGAGAACACGAAGGCCTGGCGGAGAGATCTAACTGTACACGGAGATCTACGGCTCTCTTCGTCAGTGCTTGTATATCAAGTTTAATATAAGATATATTATTTACAGATGTATAATTTATAAGCCTACTTTAATGGAGAATTGAATCTAAAAAACCTCTCATATAGTTTCTATAATTTTGCCTGTAACTGTCCAGTTTAACTGCACAAAGAATCATCGCCCACACGCTTACGTTCGTGTCTCGTGGCAATGTTATATCCCCTTGTGTGCAAAGTCAAAGCGCAGCCCGCCGCTTTCTTTTCATTCAGACAGGTTTCAACGCCGCTTTGAAGCACCTGCTTTATATCTGTATAGCTCACCTGCAGCTGCTTCGTCATGGCTCCCCCCACGAATCAAGAAGCCAACGAGAAACGAGAGAAGCACTGCGTCTCCGTCTCCGTCGAGAGGAAGTACTTCCACGTCAACAACACCTGGATCAAGCGCAGCTTGAGGCCCAACGAATGGCAGAAGCAGAATGGCTACATGCATGTCCCCCTGTTCAATACGGAGCGTATCCTGAATGAGGGCGCATGTCTCGAGTTTCTGGCCCAAAACACTGACATTCCACTTCCGTAACTCATTGCTTGCTTTGAGGACGACGGTGCTGCCTATCTCATCACTGGGTATGTCGATGTCATCAGGATGAACGAGCTTGATGCAGAAGGCCAGGCTACTGTCGCCGCGGAATTGCAACACCACGTGCAGACGCTGAAGAAACTTACTTCCAACACCTGGGGCGGCCCCGGTGGAGTGGTAAGATGAGGGCATTCCGAAAGTCTCGTAGAACTCAAGCTGACATAATATTAGGTGCTTCCACCGTACCGGATTATGAGAAAGTCGAATGGCCGGCCATGGAGAATGCTTCGTCGGGAGAAGCCCGACCTTGTATTCTGTTATAACGACCTTTCTATGAATAACGTTATTGTTGACTCTAACACACTGAAGATTAAGGCCATTGTGGATTGGGAATATGCAGGCTTCTTCCCACCTGAGTTCGAACTTCCGTTTTACCGAAGACCAGGCCCATCTATTGCATTGGAGGATGAATTGGATGATGTAGACGCACTGGTGGACATGATGTCTAAACAGAGTGAGTACACCTGCAGGACTATCTAAGTCTTACTAAATGAGTTTTAAACAGGTATCAAATAAGAAGTTCTGCTTGTGAGGAACACTGTGACTTACAGTTAAGCAGAATGGGCCCATTTGGCGCTATAGTAGCGATATATATCTATAGTAGCCCTTCGAATCAATCGCGTCCTCTCTTATTATAGGAGTAGCTTGAAAATAGACTCATACAGTTTACAAAAGTGCTGCCCAGATCATCTCTCAACTCCCCGTCAATCTTGTCGATACACGACCTTGCTATCCGCGCATGTCCCTCCTTTGCTAACCGACCCAGCGCCTCGCTTACTCCTGTGAACCACCAATGTTCAAAACCTCCAGCATTGTCTTCGCACACATCCCATTAAACTCCTCGTGCTCCATTTTCCCTGAAGTCCCATATTTGAGTCCCAGAACGCTCTCAATCATGTGCCGAAGTCCTTCCCGCCCATCCCGTGGTATGATTTCCAGCTTCTCTCCGTCTCGCACGTTGTAGAGCATGATACGAGGTATCTCCCCAGACTCTAGGGCAAACAAGTAGGCATACACGCCTGCCTGTACGATGTGCTCGTCCGATAGCTGCGAGACAAACTTGATCTCCCAGATAGACTCAACTCTTCCACCATTGCAGTCTGAAGTGGAGGAAACCGCCATAATGTCGGCTCGACCTCGAAGTTGGGTTTTCTCATCACCAATGCTGAAATCTTGCTCGCCTTCAACCTCAAACCTAAGATTTCCAGCTAGATCTCCCAGTTCCCTTTGGAGTCGACTCTGGGCCAGGGCCAGGTCTCCAGGTTTGATCCAGTCGAATTTGTGCTTCTTCATCTGAATAGAGCGCGGCATATAGCCCGAGAACCCAGCCTCATATTCACACGCGCTTCGACAAAGCCAGGAGATACGCTGCTTTGGACAGACTGGGACGTCAATGGTACTTTGGCCGAGACCGAGCGTATTAAGCGTTCCAGTGATACTGTGCTCGAAGGCTGCGAAAACAACGAGACCATTTATATCGCTCACAGCTTCGTGGAATCCTTTTTTAAAGTCCGAAGGCACGACATTCTGCATGACAATGTGCTCCTTATCTGGTAGAGGCGGCGAGAGCTGTCGGATACACAGGTAACTCTTGACGATTTCATCGAGAGATTCGCCTGGTATGTGTCGGGTCATGTCTCGGACGCCGCATGACTTCGGCAAAGTAAGTCCAAGCTCCAAAGACCGGCCCGGTGCGTCTGGCGGTGCAATTCTTGCTTGGTTGCTTGTCATGTTAACAACCTCGGCTGTTTCGTACAGAGCGTCCACAGATACAAAAGGCATGACCTTGTTGCCCTCATTGTGGACCAAGACAAGCTGTTTGGCGGCACGTGTAAGAGCCACAAAAACCGCGTTGGGGCACCTGTCGTCCGGCAGATTGCGGCCAAAATACCTGAAATAAGAGGAGTCGATGCCGAACAGAATGATCAGATCACGCTCGCTGCCTTTGAACTGGTGGATGGTTGAAACACACAGCTTTCCATCGATCACCTTGTCATCCAGAGGCGCCTCGTCATCTATCGATACCGCAATTGGCACGCGGTATTTCTTGGACAATGTGTTGGTCAAATTTTGCAAGGGCCACTGATTGCGTATGGACGGTGCTATAATTGCGCTATTCTCGGCTCCGTGGTGCTTGATCAGGGTTGAAAGCTTCTTGGCCAACGCATGGCTCTTACGGGGGTAGCATCTCAGGACGATTGGTTTAAGACCGGGTTTTGAGCTAGTGATGTACGGTTCGCCACCAAGAAAGCCATGGCAGATGAACCGAGCTGTCTGATCTGAAAGTCGAAAGCTTTGGCTCAACGGAACCCTGACGAAGGGGTAGGGGCTAATGGGACGCAGTATCTCAGGAGCCAGAGTAAGATAGCGGTGGTCGGCACCGTGGAATTGGTAGATGGATTGCCGCTCGTCACCGAGCATGACGAGCTGGGCAGATTGGCCAACTGTTTTCCGTTCATTGGCGAGGATGAAGCAATTGGTGAGCCAGAAGATAAGTTCGGTGCAATCCTGAAACTCGTCCAACACGATGATATCAAAGGGCGCAGAACTCCATTGAGGAAGCTCACTGCAACGAAGGACGTTTCTTCTCTGCTCCGATAGTATTTTGTCGTTGCACACAACAGCTCTAAAAAGCGAGCTAGCCATGGCGTGGAAAGTGAAGACATCGCAGTTTGAGTACGTATGAAGCCGGCGTGAGGTTTCAAGTTGAAGCCTCTTCGAGTAGGTGAGAACGGCTACTCGCTTGTCTGGGTGGGCGGCCACAATGGCTTCTGCCGTAGCCGTTTTGCCCGATCCTGGCCGCGCCGACACCACAACATTCTGTGCGGAGCAGAGTCTTACAATTTCCCGTTGTTCACGGGATGGGGTAAATGAAGGCTTCGCTCGCCGTCGGAGCAGGTCATGACTGTGCGTGAGGAAGCGAGAAGAGCTGCGGAGGCAAGAGACCTGGAACTGGTATTGTCAATATGGCAATGCTAGCCTGGACATCACCTATCTCTTCACTTCTGTGCGGGTGTTTTCGTTACTTACCAGACGCTGAACGGTGTGTGGTCGTGGTCGTGTGACGGGGCGCCAAGTCAAGAATGACTGAGCAATCATCTTAGCTCCAACCCGTAGTTATAACGATGATAGTATGACAATGACTTGTAATGCATATATGCAGAGGGATCATCGAGCCATATCCAGAACTGGAATAATAACCAAGTTGACAAAGGTTAGATGCCACTAATTTGCGAGTTTAAATAACTGTATTCCCCACGACGTCTACTACGTTGTTTTCTTTACGGGTGGCGCTGAGGACAGACTTTGTATATCTTGTTGTTGATTTGTTGGCACGGGAGCCAATAGGCTCGCAGAATGCATCTGCCGATGCCTTCTCGCAAACATACCCGCCGTCCCTCTATTAGCCTGGATTCGACGTGAAGCCACCGAGTCTGTAACATTAGTTTCAGTCCCTGTTTCCCTATTCGGCGGGGTGAAGGTGGCATCTGGAAGACCTGAACGACATGGAGGGCCAATAGGTGAAATCAAGGGAAGTGGTGGTAGCATTGGGCTATCCCGATGTTGATGATTGGCTTACATTCTTCATCCAGCTCTCTCTGTTTCAGCCACTACTTGACTCTCTGACAGGCCAAGTTACGAAAAGCGATGCACGTGTCACGACTTGTCAATGTGGATGCATGTTGTTACTACAGCCCAGAAGCAACGTGTTGACTATGCTTTCCAGTTGTAATATACAGCGATTGTTTATTTCTTTACAGGCCTCTTAGGGAGAAGTAAACCGTCGTATTCCAGACATTGTAGATGGCTGCGATACTGCCGCGTCAACCAATTCGACTTGCTTCTTGATGCGTACGCAAAGTCATCCGCCGATAAATCAGTGTCCACCATCTCCAAGTCTACAATCATGACCTTATCCTTGCCATTCTGAGTCACAAGATGAAAGTTATCAAGCTTTGTGTCATCATGTGAAACCCCCAGGTTGGTAAGAGATGACAAGGCTTGATGCAGCAATAGGTGAAGGTCTTTCTCATCAAGCACCGCGCCCTCCGGTGTTGCAAGGCAGTTCCCTCCAATGTCTGAGAGAACCAAGGCCGGAGAGCCACCATGCTCGATTACGCCGTAGCATCTGGGAATGATGATGCCCTGCAGGGCGTGGAGTTGCTCGTATGCTGCCTTTTCGCGGTCAAACTCATCACTCCAGCCGTCCTTTTGTATCTTCAAGACGATGTTCCCCGGCAGAGACCATTCAGGGAAGGTAGCCTGCAACCAGGAAGCGCGTGCTACAGGGAGGAATGAGAGGATAGCTTGAATAGCCCTCTCGAGAAGTGTCTGGTGTATCTGTAGCCGTAGGACGTTGGGGTGGGCATGGTCAGAGGCAGCACCAGTTGCGGTGATGATCCGACTTCCAAATCGAAACGACTTGAAGAAATAATCAGTGTTTGCAACCAGAGTAATAAGGCAGCCCAGCTTACAATAGTTATTAATGGCTCGTTTTTAGGGGAAATTGGCTTCACATCTGCCTCGCCCCAGGTTTGCCAGCCTTCCATGGCGCCTAAGTTTCTGACGACGGGCAGAATTTATTGAAGTGAAAGATTATAGAGGAGGACGGAGTCTCAAGGCAGCCATCCAGCTTAGTAATCACAACACAGCTTCCTCACAGTAAGTCAGGGACCTGACAATGCTCACCTGTGGAAAGCACAAGGCTGCGAGGATGACAATTCCTATCTGTGAAAGGTTCAACGACTATCCATTGCAAAAGCCAACATGTCCCAAGTTTAAAAGACTGAACTTGAGACATCGTTTCAATGTGGTGCAGCTGCGGGCCTTGCTGAGATTCGTACAGCACAATAGAAGACGTGTATAGCCCGGTTCGACACATTCCTGGTTAAAGCTGCCAAAATTGAAATACTGCGAATAGAGTCTTTGTACCAGGAGAATGCTAAGGGGGATCTTTGGAATGATAGACTAGTAAAGTAGCTCACTCCCCCTGAAGAGTCAAGTTGTAGCCTTTATACTACTCTGTGGGAGGACTAGAGTAACACACCAATTCAAAGCAACTAATATGGGGCAAAGAGAGAGAATCAAATAGACAATTGAGCTTACCTCGGTTACAGAACAAGAATAGTTGCATCTGATGCTTCAATTTAGCTATCGCCTGGATCTTCTGCTTTGGTACTCCAATAGTGACCCACTGTGTGACTTTGGCTCGGCCGCCTGGGATCAGATTGACGAGCACCCCAACCTTCACAGCGGGTGTCCGAAAGAACCAATACAATTGCTATACATGATAAGCGACGTGTTATAAGCCTAGAACGTACGGTACAGCTTATGTATGATGCTTTTGGCACTTGTTGAGACCGGATCTTGGTCAATAGGAGCGTTTGATAGAGGCTAGGTGCTGGCCTGCCCATTCCTTGAATAATAAGATGTCATCCGAATCAAGCAAGAAAAAGTTAGCCTCAAGAAGCTGGCGGCAGGAGCCGAGACTGCAAGATGGCTGCTCCATAGTTTTAGGCGTTTCTGTTAAAGCTTGATGGCTAATACTAGGACTATTATGCTAATATTATGAGGCTGGTTGCATAATTAGCGATTTGATTACGGCAATTTACCCTCCCTGGCCAAATTAACCCGTTTATGTGATCCGCAGAATACCCATCATGGCAATTGCTATGCACGGCAATGTGTTGGCCAAGCTACAGGTGCTCAGGCGGAGCTGAAGATGCTGTTGGTTTGGGTTAGGATTGGCATGTTGAGAGTGACGGAAAGCAGTTTTGAATCATTACCGCTCGCCGTCAGTAAAACTACCGTAGTGACAGGGACGATCCTTCTCTGAGCCTGCACAATGGCCAAGTGCCGCCGAATTCCGAGACACAACAAGCTTGGCTGCAGATCCGATTAGCTTCTGATGTGAAGCCTATCCATCATCTCTTTGCTTGTCGGTGAAGATAAAGAGGCAAAACAGCCCTTGTTAACCATCCATGTCAGAAAACTAGTTTCACTTCTCGTCACTCAACCGCTGCATTGCTGATCACATACGAGTTGTCCTTTGACGAGATCGACAAAGAATGAGCCGGGCAAGACCGGGCAAGCCAATTTAGAGGGTGGCTGGCTGAAGGCTATGCCGCATCCGTCCCGTGTCTTAGATTCCCTGTATCCACAAGCATTGCCCACCGTGGCCTACCTGGGGCTGTAGATTGCAAATGAGGCTGACTTGTCGCCGGAACAAGGAGCAGCCGCACCGACTGCTGCACCTCTCGTTACCTTTTCGAACCAAATATACAGGGATTGACTATTGTACCTACGTGACTGGTTCTCTATCGGATCGGCGTATTCGCCCAACCGACATTGGTGACCATGACACCGCCGACGTCGTCACCCGTGTCTTAACTCTTCGCATACAATTTGGCACGTGGCTGGCTAGTGTAGGCGCCATGGATTGAGATCTACCTTCTGATGACTTCATTCACTGCTGGTAACTGAGAGAGTATGAGGCCTTGTTGTCTAAGCACGGCTTCCGTGTGACTTGGATCCAATAGCCAGGCCTTGATGTCTGGGTTTTCGGGCGGCACAGATCTTCCAGGTTATTGACTACGGCATTGAGGCCCTAGATTCGATCTTTGAGACAAATGTGTAAGATCGTCGTCGACTGGCCCTTGGACGAGAATCGTTGCTGTCTTGTAAATCCAAACTGAAACGGGGTAGCTACAGCGGCCGCAAGGCTTGGCAGAAACGACGGTGAGCAAGTTGACGCTGTGGACTGGAATGATGTGAGACAGGAGATGAGATTTGATGATTACCATGGACCTTGATACTACGACATGTCTTGACGTACCTACACCGCTGTGAACTCACCTTGGGTCGAGACGTACCGTTCTGCATCCTAACGACAGTATTCAGCAGCATGTGGCAGTGACGTAGACACTGTGACGTACTTCAAGTCGGTTCGCCTCGTCAGAAACTTGTATATAAATAGCCCTACTTGCTCATAGCTGTAGAAGAACATCATCTCACAGTACTATTTCCCATCTTGACCACATCAATCCAATACCCCCGAACAACAACTACCAAGACACTTCCCTTTATCCATCATGCAATTCCTCACAGTTCTCCTGCTTGCTGCTCCCGCCGTGTTTGCATGCGGCGATAACGCCTACAGGTGCAAGAACCCTGATGCCTCCGTTGCCGACATGTACAAGGTGACCAAGAACATCTGCGACGAGTTGAAAGAGGACACTTGTTGGTGTTATCACTGGGCCGAAGACTACTGCGATCCTTTCGGTGACAACATTTCCAAGTTCAAGGAAATGTGTGAGGGCCATGGCGAGAACTGGTATTGGACGGAATGTTAAGCAAGGTATGACAAAGTCCGAAATGATTGGGGAGTATAGGACGTATTGACGATAATCTCTCAGGATGTATGAGCTTGACCCGATATCGATATGGCTTCACTATCGAATGGAAGTCCCCGCAGAATCAATACTGGTCTCGATTCTGGAGCGGAAACCTGAAGGATGCAGACAGACGAATCGGTCGTTATCTTGGGACTGTTACCTCCGTAGGGCAATTTTGATGAGTCCCCCATATGCCTTGAAGCGGTTCACCATGACTGGTTTAAATTCAATCCATTCTTTTTACCCCATCTCACATCGTGACCAAGAGGAAAACTCGTATAGTGCAGCAGTCCCATTTCTACTCAATAAACTCAACTTTTCGAAATCTTGTTTCTATATTTTATTTCTTTTGTAAGCCACGTGATCTTACACTTCCCCGGATGTCTTAGTAATGATGGACACATTAAACCTTGACCGCGTTGGTCAAGAGGCGTAGACCCTAGAGGGAGGAGTAGGCTGGAGAAGGCATTATTATTCCAGATGACGTCTGTGATATACTCGACTTCAACTCGCACCAGCCTTTGTTTTGAACTAGTAACCCCGTACCTGTGAACTTCAAAGAAGAAGTTGCTCCTCGGAGAGAGTGTAAACTTGACGCCAAAAGACAGTCGTGTATTCAAGTAGGCACTCCTCGATTCAGCAGCATACCTGGCTCCGCTTTTCGTTCAACCGCCAATTCTCCGTTCTCAATCCTCCTCCATCGGAGAAAATCTAGAGGCGGCATTGCGACAGCTACCGCCACGTCATAGGGGGCCGTGGACTATGTGGACTGATGCAATTTGCATTGATCAGAGTAATCTTGAAGAGCGAGCCCGGCAAGCTGCCCAGATGGACTCGGTTTACAAGAACGCAGCCACCGTAATTGTACGGCTAGGGCGCGAGTCCAACACGAGCTCCCACGTATTCGACTGGCTTAATAGTATCTACAAACTAGTCAAGTCAAATAACAGCATATTTTCATCCCTAGTTTTCCTCGGCTTCCCCTTGCAGCCGGAAGCTTACTGTGCTGAATGCAGGGGAAAACCTCAGTTTCGGGTACCAGCGTCAGTAGCTGGGAAATCATTTTCTGAAAGACATGTCGACGCTTACAAAAGGACCTCACGAAACCCTGACATAAGCACCCAGGACCGGATCAACGCGTCTATCAAAAGATTTAAAGCCTTCAGCGCCCTTCTTTCTCTGCTATGGTGGAGGAGAGGCTGGGTGCTACAGGAGGTTATCTTGGTAAACAAGGTCACCATCCATTACGGGCCAAGATGTGTAGACTGACCAACTTTCCAGATGGTCCGCTACGCTATGATCCGGCCGGCAAAGCGCTCCCAGATTTACCACATTAGAGGCCATAGCCACCGGTATCGAGAGGCACGAGCCAACGCAAAACTGTTTATGTTGGTTCGCTGCACGTTTGTCTTCTTCATGCAGCGCGCTTTCTTGTATGCACAAGAGGAATTAAACCCGAATATGGCAGATTTGCTATCGCTTACTGCCTTGTTTGACGTGACCGACTCTCGCCACCGCCTGTTCAGTCCGCTTCCTGCTGGTTGCAAAGAACGACTCTCCTCCAACCCGATTACATCACTCACACGAGAAGTCTATATAGCAAGACCGCAAAGTACTTCCTGTCGACAACCCAGAGCCTCGCAGTCATCACGGCCCGACCCCTACCTCCCGAGTGTGTTAGTCCGCCAAAGTCTCTGGTATTTATTCTGCGAGGCTGCTTATTTTTATGACCTACTCTATACACGTATGCTTAGACCTATGCAGAGAGGCGATATGCTTAGTGGAATCTGGTCAAATTGTACAGCATATTGTTGTAGATTCATACTTATGCTCCACAGACGAGCGACCATTGCGGATCTGGATGGTAAGTCTCAGCCCTATTGCTACTCTGTGATGCTAGTAAAGCTGACTCGAAGTGAATATAGCCAAAAAGGGTAAGGACGATGCAACCACGCTAAAGCAGGTAGACGAGGGCTGGATTTCAGGCATCGAAGGGTGCAATAGCTAGAGAATATGGCATACCGCTTGACGCATTTATTTATCTTATATCTACCATGAGACTCATCTCTCCCATACCTTCCCTCTGCGAAGAGTGTTCATTTTCTGACAAGTCCTAGCGGAGGCGTGGGAAGAGGACGATAGCTTGGTTGTTGACTGGCGAGACGTTCATTCATGATGCCGAATTGGTGAGTATAATCTATTGTTGTGTAGGGACTGTTAGGGCAGCGTCAAAGTCGGCAGCATGGAGCAACATACGATAATATGCGAGGGGCCAAGGAAAGGGGCGGGCTCAGGTCGAGGAACGTGGGTACATCGGCTGGCTATCAGTATAATAAATCGGATCCGACTGGGCATGTAAAAGCCGGTGATAGGCAATGGGAAAAGAGACAACAAGGCTCTGAAAAGTCTGGTGTCTAATTGAGATATTCGTTAATATCGGCTACCCTTGTCTTCTACCTGGCAAACCTTGCAAGAAATTGAAAGGTTACCTCCAGCTCCAGAATTAGGATTCTCAACCAATCGCCCGACAGATACCCCCCATGTAATGCCTTGGCGGTGTATGGTCCTCCGAGCCATCCAGCAGATGAATTTGCGTTTAAAGAGGCCTCTCCACCCAAATAAAAAACACCCGAGTTCCATCATCTATTTCCCCAAGACCTGGCAATCATCATCATCCTTCGACGGGTCCCCTGAAGTATTACATCAAGAAGCGAAACCATGGCTCGCTCCGGGTTCAAAGCCATCGTCATTGGCGGTGGACCTTGCGGCCTCACCGCTGCTCACTCCCTGCACCTGGCCGGCCTTGACTTTGTTGTTCTGGAGCGGAGGGACAGCGTCTATGAGAGCAGTGGTGCCAGCGTCGTACTGACAGCGCCTACCTTGCGGGTTATGTACCAGTTCGGAATCCTCGAAGACGTACTGGCAATTGGTTGCGAGATCGATTGCTCAAAGTCTTTCACGGTGGATGGACAGCAGATCAAGACCAGCGACTTGTTCAAATTAATGCGCCAGAAGCAAGTCATTGATCCCTTCTATTGCCGAATGCTGCTTACCATATATGTCTGTCTAGCCATGGGTGTGGGCCTATGGCATTCCACCGAGCTCAGCTCATCGAAGTCTTGTATCAGGGTCTTCCGGAAGAGGCCAAGGCAAACTTCCAGTTTAGCAAAAAGGTCGTCGCCATCGACAGCACCGAAGATGGGGTCAAGGCAACATGCGCCGACGGGAGTGTCTATGAAGGATCCATCATCATCGGAGCCGACGGCGTTCACAGCACAACACGGCTCATGATGCGTAATCTGGCCATCAAGGACAATCCGTCACGTTCCTGGGATCCAGAACAGCCATATATAGCCTCATACAAGTGCATGTGGGCCTGCTTTCCACGTCCCTCGAACGAAATGGGCCAGGGTTACGACACACAGCACAAGGCTCAGAGCGTCATGTACGTCACCGGCCGCGACCTCGGCTGGATCTTCCTATTCAAAAAACTCGCCGAGCCAACAAGAGATCGCATCTCCTACCAGCAGGAAGACATCGACGACCTTGCGGAAGAGTTCAAGGATTTCCCAGTCAACGAAACCTTGAAGGTGCAAGATGTGTGGAAGACGAGGACGGCGGCGGGCATCACCAACCTCGAGGAGGGCATCGTGGACCATTGGAGCTGGGGCAGGGTCGTTCTCGTAGGAGACGCCTGCCACAAGTTCACCCCCAACGCCGGTGCAGGCTTGAATAACGGCGTCCAAGATGTAGTCGGGCTGTGCAATGGGCTGCGTGAAGCTGTCTGTGCAGACACATCAGGGCATCCGAGTCTTTCCACCCTCTCAGACATGTTTGCTGCGTACCAGTCGGCAAGGGTGGCCGGCCTCCAAGCTGATGCCTCGCTGTCAGCCAACCTGACGAGGATGCAGGCGTGGGCCAACCCAGTCTACTACTTCGTGTCCAAGTACGTCAGCTCGTTGAGCCTCATCGAGCGTCTCATGGTTGCATTCTTTGTATCAAAGGCCATGAGTCAGGCGCCTGTATTGAACTATGTTCAGGGTGAAGAACCGTTCGAGGGTGAAGTCGCCTGGTTGCATCCAATTCCTGCCCGAGTAGAAAAGTCATAGGAGTATGTCTTGTCTATATAAACTGCCCTTTGCTCTATTAACGGCAAGATACATCTATAATCCCTACATGACAATTGCCGCGATGAGAGCTGAGACGTTCATGGGTGTGCAGGTAAGTTAGTTGGAGAGCCCAGCTGAAAGCCCATGCATGATGTGGCTGGCTGGCCATATATTCCTTTTTCCTCCCCCACCTCCCTTTTTCATTTTTTATATATCTCCTTTGAGAGTCACAATAGCAAAAGAATACTGTATCTTCACAATTGAGGCATCTCAATCGACTCAAGGCCACGCAACACATTGACCTTACTCAATAACCCTTTTGACTACATAATACTAATTCAAGTCTTCTCTGTCCTTCTCCCCCTCACTTCACAAACGCCAACATCAGGCTCTGGAAGAAAGTGCAAAATTCTCGCAACCTCTGTGATCTTATTAGTCAATTATTACCTCTCTTAGTCCACTCACTGTGACACTGTATTTCAGCTGCTGCATGAGCGTACCGGATCACAGCTAACAATCCAATTGCCGGCAGAGAAATGTTGGAGAAAGTGAGCTGACAGGCTGATTCATAGCCACGGCGTGCCGAAGGCTGCATTATGGCCGAGACTGGGCCACCATAACCAAGCCTTGGGCATCAATGGATTTGGAACATCTGAACCCAATATCGCATTACTTATTGTTTCTCTGTTGGATACTTGATACAGGTAAAGCAATTGGGCTCATCGTGCCTCCTTTCTTCAACTTCACCTTACTGTCGATCACGTTCTAACCTTGACCACCTTGGAGTCTGAGACGAACAACAGCCACGAATCTCCCACCGAAACGCGACTCGAAACTATGAACGAGGGAAACACTGGCCCAGATCCGCCGGATTTAACTCGGTAAGATGTCATTGGCAGATCTTCAAAGGTACCTGGTTTTGCTAATTCCATTCTCTCTGTGTACAGCGATGATGTCGGCGTGGTTGGTAGGACAAATTTGCATAAATTTCTCCTGCAAATGAAAGAAGACGATTCCGATACGGCCAAGCTCACCGAAATGTTGGGTGGGATGAGTGAGGAGCAGATCAACGCTCAAGACGGCATGAAACAGAGTGCTCTGCACATTGCAGCTAAACGAGGCCTTGTGAGGGCAGCAGAGAAGCTTTTAGGTGCTGGGGCGCACATCTCCTCACAAGATGACGATGAATGTCAGCCTCTACACCGAGCTTGCGAAAACGGGAACGTGGAGCTTACACGACTTCTTCTCCAGAAAAATGCGGACATTAAGGCCAAGGACCGTATGGGAAGCAGCCCTCTTCATGCAGCTTGCGAAAACGGGAACGTGGAGCTTGCAAAACTTCTCCTCCAGCACAATGCGGATATCGAGGCCAAGGACTCTGTGGGGAGCAGCCCTCTTCACGCAGCATGCTTGCAAGAAAGCGTCGACATGGTGGATCTGCTGCTCGAACGGAATGCCAAAACCAACGTCACCAACAACGACGGAAGGTCCCCTCTATTTGCGGCAGTTTGGCAAGAGAGAATCCACGTGGTAAAACGTCTTCTCCAAGAGCCAGAACTGAACAATCTCGACGCCACTGGGGAATTAGATGGCTGGACTGCACTACATGCTGCCACCTACTTCCGCTACCACGATATTGCGGCTGCCCTATTGGAAAATGGGGCAAAACTCGATATTCGAGACAACGACGGGTGGACATGTTTGCACGCAGCCAGCTTCCAGGGTGACACCAAGATTGTCAAATTGCTTCTGGACCATAATGCGGAGGTCAACGTAAAGGACAACAAGGGACAGTTGGCTTTGCACATGGCAAGCGAACTGGGCTCGGAGAGCATGGTGGAGCTACTTCTCCAACGCATGAAGAATGAAGATATCTTGGCCCGAAATGCGGATGGCCAGACAGCGCTGGACTTGGCGCTCAACGGGGACAACCCAGAACCTGTCATGAGATGCATTTTGTCATCGACAAATCTGGAGACTGCTGAGTTCGGCCGAAGCGATGGGGCACTTGACGCCCTGGCATGGGCAGCAAGGGGCTCCAAGAGGAATGACATTGTTAAACTGCTCATCTCGAAAAGTCCCGAATGGATTTACTGCACTAAGCCCGTCGACTCGAACAACTGGAGCCCAATTGAGATCGCGGCTCACCTTGAGTGGCCCCAGGTGCTTTGGTTGGTAATCGCTTCTTCTCCCCTGACTCGGACTGCCGAGGTTAAGGCGGCGGTTGGATTGGCTTTGGAGCGACTAATGAAGTTGGGGAACGAGGAACGCGATTTGCCAATAGGGCAGAAAGCGAAATATAACCCTCGAACACGCCTTTTCAAAGGCAGGGGCATGGCAGAGGATGATGACAGGAGGCATTCGACCGATCACGTGCGGTCAACTTCCAAGAATCAACAAGATCGCAACGGAGATGTTGTTATAGATGTCCTCAATAACCCCCCTATCGCACAGCTGTACACAGACAGAAAAACCATCGAACTTCCAAGTCGCTCTCGTCCAGTTCTACAAGACACAGAACGAGTCAGGCACCATTCGAAGATTTCCGCCGGTTGAACAGGTGATCTACAGTCTAGGGCCAAAGGGAATTATGAAGGAAGCAAGGGAAAACTTGAGGACCATCATTGACAGAAAGTCCGAGGGTGCGGAATCTGGAGGTGGGCGTTCTGTCCCACAGATGCTGTATCTCGACACCGAACCGAAGTTTACCTGGGTTCATCTACCGTCAACCAACGTGAGTGCTCCGTGTTTGCTAGGTTTGAGCTAGCAACTGACTGAACACAGATGGATTGGATAATTGTAAGAATACCTGGTTATGCGGGACATTCTAGGCTGGGAGGATGCAAAGCTAACCAATCGCATAGGACCTGTTGAAGAGAATCATGAAGGACGATGGATACGACGCAAACCAATATCACAATGTCCGCTCGTTTCTACAACACAGCTGGGTTGAAGTGCCGGATAGTACATCTCCTTCGCGGATCATGAGGCCTCGATTCGTCGCCAGAGCACAAGAGGAGGATAGTCTGGATAAGAAAGGACAAGGTGAATGTCAGAAAAGAAAACAGAGTGACGAGAAGGAAGAGAAGCGAGATGATGTCGAAGAGAACGAGAAAGAGAGGGGTAAGATGACAGATGAGGAGAAAGAAAAACGACGGGAAAAGGAGGAGAAACGAGATGCATTCATAGATGCGTCGGCTATTTACGTTGGTACCCACTCTCCCCTCTCGCTATAGATGTCTAACTTGAGATATAAGATGCCTTATCTCTCCTTGTCAACTCAGTGCCGAGACAAATCGGGCCAAGTCCAGGGCGAGTCCCAAGTTTTACACACCGCCAAAGACGACTATGAAGGCTTATTGAACGACTACAAAGGCTCGGTTATCCATGGGTCTGCAACTCTTGACGAGTGGTACTATCACTTTGCGCAGGATGACCACTCTGTTAAAGACAAGCAATACCGGAACCGGAACCAGGTTGTCACCAAGGGCTTGGAAGATGATGTAACAGCGGACAAGGGTTGGCGAGTAGTACGAGTCAATCAGCTTTGGGTTTGGACCATTCCCAACAGTAAGTCTCGATACAACTCGCGCTCTCAATTTTATCTCCAACTGCAAACAGCCAGAATGGATAATAACCGCTGCCCCACACCCAATCGACGGTAAAAACACACTGTTGAAGGGAATCATTGACCAGCTCGAGATACAAGCGGAAGTTGGAGGGAGTCGGTCCCAACCAGGCTCTGTAGACGAAATGAGCAGGTTGATCGTTGATTACTGCATCGGCGCCTACGAGAGGAGACCAGAAAGCAATGGCCAAAACACAGAGAACAACAAGAAAGACACGGAGAACTGCGAGAAAAACGGGCAACTGTCTATTCGTCACATCTTTTCCAACTATATCAACAAACTCGTTCGTCAAGTGCCCCTTTTACACAGCAATTAGCTACTAATGCTACAGTAGGCAAGAGACGAAGCAAAACTCTTCGAACAGTTCAGTTCACAGCCGAGAGAACCGAAGAAGCAGCCAAAACTAGGCAGAGTGACCCGAAAGGCCGTCGAGAAGTTGGCAAAGATGTCCTGTGACATCAAAGACGTCCGCGACGAGCTCAACATTCTTCTGTCTGCTGCCAACTACCAAAAGACGATTCGGGACAAACTTGCTAGTGTTCGCGCCAATGTGATGCAGGACGATCTCACGGAAGATTATGTCGTTCGTGATCTTACGGAAATGGACAAAGTTGCAGCAAGCATCCAGTCATCGGTGAGTGAGTTCGATTTCTTACACGAAGTTACTGGAGTGTAGTGAATGCTGACGCCAGTGAAAACAGTTGAATACAACTCTTTCTCTCCATCAGGGAAAGGAGGCTGTTCAGCAAGGACAAACAATGATGCTCTTTACTGCGTTTACTATTATATTTGTAAGTTTGTTGTCATTTCAGATGATATAGTTTGATATACTGAATCGACTTGTACAGCTGCCGTCCTCTTTTCTATCCACGCTTTTTGACTTGGATGTCACCACCTTTCTACAGGCACCAGTCTGGTCGTTGGGGGTCATTTGCATGTTCTATGCAAGCTTCAGGATCAACAACATGTGAATCGCTAACAATGATTGTCGTAGTCGGAGTCATGGGGTTGGCTTTACTCCTAGTTATCGCTGTCTTCTTCGGCATCATCAGAGACTTCATCGTGAATCTGGTAGGAAGGAAAAGTCAAGAAAAAAGGGGCGGGAAAACAAATGGGGCCGTCTCGCAATGTTCCATGCAATCAAAGCAGAGCAATGTCAAGGGACCAGAGAAGCGGCCTAGTGATGCTTTGCCGGCAGGATCAGACTCGCGGAGAGTACCTGATGAGGAACAGGGGATTTGAGCCGAGCTGATGAGAGGCGTTCGTGGATGATGTAGGTTAATGCTAGTTACTCAGCCAAAGTTGTCAAACATCTAGGTGACAACCGTGACATGTTGGCTATTTACTGCTCTATATTCTATGCCTCCTGCAGCCAGCCTGGCACGCAGAATCAGCAGTGTCAACGTAGTCTGCAACTGACTAATACATTAACTACGTACAAGTACAATCCTCAGTCGGGACTGCGTGGCCGAGGGGTGCCAGCGTTGCAATCATGGTCAGGACAACGGCGGCCGGGCCCTAAGCAGAGGTGCTAGCGGCATCGTGTTCACCGAGTCTGGACACGCCAGGGACTCCAACTTCGGCTACTGTCTTTGGAGTCAAGGTAGTTAGTCTGGGCTTCTCTAATTAACTTACATGCCTCCCATGAAGGGTAGGTTCCATAGAGTTGAATCCGGGGTCAATATTACTAAAAGGCTGCCCCTAGAGCAATCTAATCGTTGTCGTGCTATTATTGATATTAATAGAAAGGAAACAAGGGACTTGTATCATTGCCAATAAGAATCCTTCCCCTGGCATGCCAAGTCAACCACCTCTGCATAATCAGATCAGGGTGAGAAACCTGATATCGTAGTTGGCTCCTTTCGACTGTCTCCACGCGTGTGCAGAGATGACCGTGGGGGCGACAAGCGGGAGCATGGAACCCTTCAGTATCGTGTTTAATAAGAAAATGTCCCAATCAATGCAGGTCCATGGAGGTAACTGGTGACTGAAAGCGGAAGGGAGGCGAAAGGGAGCTTTGAGAACTTCCACCTACCCGAGTTGTCTATGCTGAGAGGTTAACTTGGACGACTAGGAAAGCAGCTCAATGGATCACCATGTTTTGAAGCTTCTTCATACCTATTATGACACAACTCACATGTTTTCGCCATCAGTATTGCAGTAACAATTGCCTAAGCTCATTAGGGTTCTCCCTCTTAGGGCGGAGCGCCCGAATCCCGAAGCAGTGAGTTGGCTCAGTTATTCCGACAGAACAGAGGCCTTGTAGTGTCACTGAATAGAGAGAGCGTGGCGAGAGAGTAATGGAATCGTCCCGTCAAGGGTAGCCTGGACGTGGTTGTAGTTGTGGTCGTGTGTTGGGGACGGCGGATATATCAGTGGGAGGACTGACCGAGGCCAGCAGACCTCACCAGATCTGGCCACTCGCTGAGCTAGGCCGGACGAAGGCATTTCGAGATGCATTCAACCGGAGCATAGCAGTCCGGTTGCTTACGGGTCTTGTGATGGCAGACCCACAGGATAATCATATCGTCGCACTCTCTCTGGAGTTGATGTGATGATCTTTGCCTCCTTTGCATGGAAACCGGCGTTGGGCCCCGGGAATTAGTCCGGACTACAATGTCCGGACCCAGAGGAGGGCAAAGGTTCCCCAAGGTGGCACGACTGGTCAAGATGTCTGCTGATGCGATACTGATCGGACACAAGCACCCCTCCACAAACTCTACCTTTCCCCAGACTCACACTTTAACATGAGCAACTCATAGAGGCATCGACCTTTTCAGCATAGCAGGTGAGCACACGATGAACGATGCACAGCTCAACATGGCGCCCAAGAAGGGCGTGTGGCGCCTCTTGCGCGAGAATCCATACATCTTTGGGCTTTCTCTGGTACGATGTTCTTTTCGTCCGCTTGGAGAGGCGGGGAATCTAGACTGACACTCGACTCGGTGATAGTTTGCAAGTTTGGGGGGCTTCCTCTTTGGCTACGACCAAGGCGTCGTGTCGGGCGTCTTGACAATGGAGTCGTTCGCTGCCGCTTTTCCGCGCATCTACCTCGACAGCGGCTTCAAGGGATGGTTCGTCTCGACGCTGCTCCTCTGCGCATGGTTTGGGTCTCTCATCAACGGTCCCCTGGCCGACTACCTCGGTCGGAAGGGCTCCATGCTCCTGGCCGTTGTCATCTTCACCATCGGCTCAGCCTTCCAGGCTGGTGCCAACACGATTGCCATGCTCATTGCTGGTGAGTCGAAAACCCTGTCTCGCAGCCTTCCCACTTCCACTAATACCGCTTCTCAGGCCGTGGGCATGCTGACCATGATTGTGCCCATGTACATGTCCGAGGTGTCGACGCCCGGCATCCGCGGCACCCTCGTGGTTCTGCAGCAACTGAGCATCACGCTGGGTATCCTGGTAAGCTACTGGCTCGAGTACGGAACCCAGTACATCGGCGGCCATCGATGCGCCCCCGACATGCCCTACTCGGGCGGCACTGCAGAGAAGGCCACCTTCGACCCTCGCTACGATGTAGGCCCCAACGGATGCACAGGACAGTCCCAGGCTGCGTGGCGAGTCCCCTTTGCCATCCAGATCTTCCCTGCGCTTGTCTTGGGCGTCGGCATGGTCTTCTTCCCTGAGTCCCCGCGTTTCTACCTCATGCGCCGCAACGAGGAAAGGGGTCTGGCTGCCCTGGCTCAGCTCCGTCGAGTTCATCCTGACACCCAATCACTCCGAGCCGAGTATCTCGCCATCAAGGCCGAGGTCCTCTTTGATGAGTCCATAACGAGAGAGAGGTTCCCAGGCAAGAAGGGCCTTTCCCTCTTCGCTGCTCAGCATGTCGCCCTCGTATCCACGCGGCCCGCCTTTCAACGCCTGGCCATCGGCTGCTGCATCATGTTCTATCAGCAATTCATGGGCTGTAACGCAATCATCTACTACGCCCCGACCATGTTTGCTCAGCTGGGACTCTCCGGAAGCACTTCGAGTCTGTTGGCGACGGGCGTATACGGCATCGTCAACACGCTTTCGACGCTACCCGCCCTCTTCCTAATCGACAAGATTGGCCGACGACCCTTGCTCCTGTGCGGTGCTGCTGGAACTTTTATCTCGCTCGTCATCGTTGGTGGCATAATCGGAGGGTACGGCTCATCCCTCACCACCAACAGATCGGCCGGTTGGGCTGGCATTGCCTTCATCTACATCTACGACATCAACTTCTCCTTTTCCTTCGCACCCATCGGCTGGGTTCTGCCCGCCGAGATCTTTAACCTCGGCAATCGCTCCAAGGCCATGGCTATCACCACCAGCGCCACGTGGATGTGCAACTTCATCATCGGTCTCGTCACGCCCGACATGCTTGACTCTATCGGCTGGGGCACCTACATTTTCTTTGCTGCCTTTTGCCTACTCGCTTTTGTCTTTACCTACTTCTTTGTGCCCGAGACTCGTGGCAAGAGTCTTGAGGACATGGATGTCGTGTTTGGCGGTACGGCAGCTCATGAGGAGAAGGCAAGGTTGATAGAAATTGCATCTGCAATCGGGCTAACAGGTACTCTCCCTGATCACAAGGTTGATCTTGCCAGACAAAATTCTAGCACTGCGGAGCATTTAGCATAGTTATTAGATTAGGGTTAGTTAAGAAAAGGCATCTTCTGACGCTATAATAGGTCCATATAGCCAGTGTCGTCCGGCGCCGATGGCAGCCGGGAGAGTTTGTCCCCTCAGGCCCTCAGACCACCCTGTGCAGCACCAAGTAACCCATCTACTAAATTATCTCCAAAGATCTGTCTTGTGGACGACATGACTAGACTTAGAAATACTGCACGTCATCCTCGACCTCTCCGACACCGTGGCTAGAAACCCCACATAATCATGACGATGCCGTGAGGACAGCACACATGATAAAGCAATAGGTGAGCATCCACAAGTGACAAGGCGCCAATTCAATAGCTCGTCTCCATGGTGATGACAAATATGCTCCGTGATACCAACTAATGCATCAAGATCGATATTACCAGCAGTGTAATACTATATGGATAAAGAAGTTATAACAAGTACGGGACCGCTGTTCGCTGATGGGACTCTAAGAAACTAGAATAGCCTTTCCTTCGCGGCCAAATGTAGACCACTCTTTCGCAGAGAGCATACATGATGAGAGGCCTTTGTATTAGAAGTAGAGAAGAGAAGAAGAGATATGGAGCGTTTTCCGTGAGGATACTATTGATTGCATCATCCTCTTTGTAGCCATCGCTGTCCTTGCCGCCTAGAGGGCCGACTCTGATACCGTGCCAAAGGCTATTGTCCATAGAGTCTTGAAATCCTGAGGGCTGGCAAGAGTTTGGTTGCCCCAGTTGAGAAAGAATAATGTAGCACCAAAGGCAAGGCAGCATCTAGTTCCACAGTATCGTTGCCAGTCGAAAGTATACACCCTTGTTTTGGCTGGTCTTGTAGGAGCAAGGGGAGTCTAAAGATGGAAGAGGTGACAAAAAAACCTCATGGGCTCACTGCGGCTGCCCATCGTCTCCTCAATCGCGAACATCGAGTGCCAACAAAACGCCCCAAGGGCGCATTGTTAATTCATCTCAAGCCGACCAGCGACATATTTCTGGTTTATGGTTCTAGACGTCTAGAAAATGATTGAACAGCGTCGCCAAGTACTAATAATGGCTCATGTGCTGGGTGATACACTTTATAGACTAGTATTATGACCTTGATGAAATCCGACCCGAGTATCGCAGCGGCGATAAAGATGTTATAATTGACACGGCGGAGTTGTTCTTGGGGCTGACTCAGGCAGTACTTGACTCGATTGTTGAGAGATTTCCAACGGCCTCTTGATGTTTGTCCTCTCTGGTCTGCAAGTTAGTCGCGACAGGCTGATTCGCAGCTTCACATTGGGCAGATCCACTGGTCGGCAGGGTCGGCACCGTTAAGCATCACATGCAATAGCTACTGGCGGCCAGAAGGACAGATAGAAATATTGATCAAAAGATGGATCAAAGTATTCATCTTTCGATATGCTAAACAAGACCCCTCAAAAGAAATTCCTCGACTGTTGTTATTCCCTTCTTCGTCTCCCTTTGATAGCGTGGTTGACCAGGCTGTGACGGAAAGGGTGATAATGAAGACCGCCAGGGAAGCTGTCGAGCCGGCGACGAGGCCGAACCTGGAGCCGGACAAGGTCTTGGCCTGAGGCTGGTAGAGAACCTGTTGAGCTTCGACTCTTAGTCTGACGCTCCCATGATGACTCGGCAGCAGTGGTGTTGGAAGCAATGCGGTTTTAGCAGGGACTGTATACGCAATCAGCTCCGATGATCCACCAGAATGTCGCCGTTATAGTATCTCTCCAAAGTCTGTGACAATCTCAACAGACAGACCTTTGTTCTCGTTCATATAGGACTTTAGCCACCCAAAAGGATCGTGCGAAAAAATGGCTGTTGATAGACCCGCAGTCCTCTTCCATCCGAGTTGCGGAGTCGTAGAACACGTCACCACGGATGCATCTCTCTCGGTTCCAACAACTCGCCCTTGTGCATAGCGCTAACGCTGTCTAATTACTTGGAGAAGATGTACGTGAGTTTTGATTAGTGGATTGATGCTGAAGGCCTGCAACATTGCGGAGGTCGTGCTGTGGCATTGTCTCATGCAATTGGATGAGGCGACCAGGGGTCACTTAGTTCGCTTAGTCAAATCCTATTATTGACAAGATCGGACCGTCCCGTGATTAATGGCTTTGATCCTACTGGTTTGGCTGCGCTGTTCTTATCATGGCGAGAAGAGAAAAGTACGCTATGTTGGTTGATCTGCAGCTGTTAGTTGCAGCCCCAAAGATATATTGTAAAGGGTGACGGCAGCCACAAGGTTTAGAGATGCAGTGATATGTAAAGGTACTTGGAAGGTAGCTGATCGTATAAAGGCATCAAGGTACCTCTACTTCCAGCAAGACACCCCAGCTCGACAGGGCAACATATGCAGTTCGGGGCAGAGTCTACTCGAACCGACTGGACAAGCTTGGTACGGGATGGGACGGTTTAGGTTTGCGGGGTACCCGTTGGCCACATGAACCAACGGGTAGATGACCAACTTGGGCTCGTTTCTACAGTGGCGTATGCGGTAAGCTATGCACTCTGTCTGCCAACACGAGGCTCGGAGCGAAAGCATGCTACCGTATCACCGAATGCTACCCTGGCCTTGACTGACATCTCACCGTCATTTAAGGCTATAAAACGGTAGGCCTTCCTAGTAGGAAACGACCCTATCTTTCAGTATTGTGCCAACTTTACTCCTGTCCTACTCAACATGACAAACACTCCATACTACCTAGCCTGCGTTATAGCAAGTGCATGGATCATTGCTGTTCTGTTCCCGAAGGATTATCGATTTGACGAAACAGACTGTATTCTTGAAGATGCATTACCGACAGTTGGACGTCAGACCCCAAGCCGTTTCCATTCATGACCCTGGCTAAGCACACTCTTGCAGGACGCAGAAAACCACCCCCGGCTGAAGGAGCATTAAAGGGGAAGTAATCACGGAGGAGATCGAGATGTGCAAATGTTGTCTGTTCTGTCTTTACTAGTGGTAGTTCTGGCAGCCACTGATTGGGACGTATACAGCCCGAGTCGGCTAATTGTGCACCATTACTGGGATAATTGACACTCAAATTGACCACCGGTAATGCCTCTGAGCATGCTCTCCTGGTGTCGGTGGGGAGCTTCGCACTGCTTGTGAAGGATTGTAGTCATCACAAATGGCAACGTGTGCAAGGGTCGCGATTTGACAGCTTCCTCGGAGGACTGTCAGTCCGAGAGAAGTGAGCACGCCAGAGTCCCTATGCTATAGCAACTGGCCACGAAGAACTAGAAGTCGGGGAGAAGCCGGCTCCAGGATTTACTTGCTGCGACGAAGAAAGATTACTTTTATCGTATTAGTACTAGCAAATATACCACCCTTGACATTGATTACTTCTGTTAATATGAGCAATACATGTTCTGTCCGCAATAATGATCGATTATAAGAGCCTTGCACCCGTGCCGTGCTGTCTCGGTAACATGGGGTGAGGGTATAGAAGGTGAAGTTTGGGTGACCAAAAGACATGTGCCGGTATAGCTGTGAGAGCCACCCCAGACATGCGCATCTAAAGAACTCAATGTCTTATAACAATTCCAAATACCCTAGAGATTACCGAACTACGCCGTCTCGTCGCAGTGATTCTATAGATACATCATCGAGGCCAAGGTCGTCTCGAAGTACTTGATCTGTATGCTGTCCTAGCAACGGTGGCGGGGTCCGGATAGATGGCTTTGATCTGGAGAACTTGACTGGGGTGTTGACAAATTCCATAGGGCCACAGGCAGGATGGTCCATCTCGACAACCATGTCCCGAGCCCTCACTAGACAGGCACATTAGTTTAAATCTCGGTGAGCACCAGTCTTCCTCTTACCATGGGGGTGGTGTAAAGTGTCATACAGGTCGTTCACTCTGGCGTATGGCAAACCTGTGCCGTCAAAGATATCGAGCCACTCCTGAGTAGTTTTTGTCATGCAAATGTCCTCGATCCACTTCTCAAGAGTGCGCCGGTTCTGAACTCGCGCCGGGTTGGTAGAGAACCGTTCATCCGTAGCCCATTGGGGTCTACCTAGCCCCTCGCAAAGAACCCCAAACAGGCGGTCATTGGCGCCGCCGAATAAGATGTTGCCGTCTGAGGTCTTGAATGCGCTGTAGGGAACGACAGACGCTGCCGTTGGGTTAATAAAGAGCGCAATGATGAAATTGCCGGGACTCACGATGTGCGGTTCCCCAGCGCCCACTGTCTCGTTGCTTCGTGACCAAGACTGATTGTGCCATGTTCGACAGCGTTGCAACTTGGCAGTCACTGAGACATATATCAAGATGCTGTCCCAGGCCAGATCGATTCCGGTCAAAGAGACTGGCTAGAATGCTGGTGGTTGCATACATGCCCGTTGTAAGGTCGGTGACAGCACAGCCCACCTTGACGGGAGGCCCGTCACGGGGACCGGTGATGTGCATCAACCCCATTTCACTGAGGACGAGTCAGTGACTGGATTCTCAAATGGCAGATGGTATCCCATGAATGCATGAGCCTACTTACGCCTCAACCATGACGTCGAAACCAGCTCTGTCCTTGTAAGGGCCGGATTGTCCGTATCCCGTGATGCTGGCATAGATTAACCCAGGGTTGTTTTTACTCAAGGTTTCGTAATCTAGGCCGTATTTCTTCAGCGAGCCGGGTAGATAGTTTTCTACCACGACGTCGACTTTTGAAGACAGTTTCCGTATAATGTCAGCGCCTCTAGAATCCTTGAATGACAGCGCCAACGACTTCTTGTTGCGATTGACCTGGTATGCCTGGTTAATTGACTATTATGTCTGAGTAGTTGCGTTATATCACATTACCGAAAGAAAGTAAGCACTCTCGCCGAGAGACTTGTCGTCGTCCAGATGTGGCGCGTACGGAGGTCCCCATGATCGTGTGTCATCACCCCGGACGGGATGCTCTACTTTGATGATATCGGCGCTATTAACATTGAAACCCGTGTATTAGTCGCCGTCAGAGAATAAAGAAGTTGAAATTCAGAGAATAAAGAAGTTGAAATTAATTCAGCAAACATACCCAAGATCGCCGAGAATCTGTGCGCAGTACGGCTACCAAGCAAATAAAGTCAGCCTCGATCTGCAGCGGCTGGGGCGAGCGAAGAAGTAGGGGAACTGACTCCCGCGAGAACTCTACTGAGATCTAGAATCCGGACCCCGTCCAACGGCAAAAGTGTCGATTTCGATGCTGTACCGTAGCCACGGGCCCCGGGCGGCACACGCTGCTTGCACAACGTCGCCCATGGCGACAATGCTTTGATGGAGCGGATCCGAGATATTGACGCCATCGTAGCTTGGAAGATGTGATTTCTTGCAGCTGGAATCGATACAAACATCAAAGACTTTACAGTCTGCTTTTCCTTCTGGTGGAAATTGACCGCCTCCCTGCAATGTGGGACAAGTAGACTAGAGAATCAGTGGGGATGGAAGAGGCCCCACATTGTGGGAGGCGATGTGAGTGAACTCCAAGGCCAAAGCAGACATACATGTCTGGTATTAGACTGCGAAACAAAAGCAGTCATCTTGTGAATATCAAGAGAAACGCTTTCGTCCAACCTTCGATCCACTTGTACTGGCAGCACCAGGTTTGTCGAGCACCATGCAGAGTATCAGGGCCACCCTTGGCCGCACCGCGGCACACGTCGGTAGGCGGGGCTTCTCGTCAACGGCTGTCCTCTCTGCCATCAACAAGCTCTGTATCTCAAGCAGAGAAGCCTTGGATGGGGTGAAAAGCGACTCTACGGTCCTCGTCGGCGGGTTCGGCTTTTCCGGGGTGCCAAACACGCTGATCAATGCACTGCGAGATCGTCCTGATATTAGCAACCTGGTCGTGGTGTCCAATAATGCCGGGATGCCGGGGGTTGGTCTGGGTAAGTTCACATCAAGGCCAGGGCGGCCAAGCGCTGACATCTGCAGGCCAGCTGCTCGAGACTCGGCAGATCAAGAAGATGATCGCGTCGTATATCGGCGAGAACAAGGCTTTTGAAAAGATGTATCTCACAGGCCAGCTGGATCTTGAACTCACCCCGCAAGGAACCATGGCGGAGAAGATTGCAAGCGGTGCAGCTGGCGTGCCGGCCTTCTATACGCCCGCGGGCTACGGGACCATCAGTAAGTGATCTGGTGCAATTCTCAATCATGGCTGCTTACGCCCCGCCAGTTCAAACCGGAGAGATGCCCACCAAGTTTACCGCCAGCGGGAGCGTTGAGAGGTGGTCAACACCGAAGGAGACGAGGATTTTCAGGGGAAAGCCATTTGTGCTGGAAGAAGCCATTCTTGGAGATGTTGCCCTGGTCAAGGTTCACAAAGCGGATCGCCTCGGCAACTGTCAGTTCCGACGAGCCATGAACAACTTCAACGAGGCCATGGCCAAGAACGCCCGATTCACGATTGTGGAAGCCGATGAGGTTGTGGAAGTTGGCCAAATCCCCCCTGAGAATGTGCACCTGCAGGGCATATACGTCGACAAGGTGATCAAGTCCACCGTGGGGAAGGAGATTGAGAAGCTCAAGTTCTTGGAATCGGCCGAAGAACTTGTGAAATCAGGTATTCACGTTTCCACCACGGACATGCAGACGACTAACCAGGTCGACAGAAGCCGGATCTGGTGATGCCGCTAGCCGCAGACTGAAAATCATCAAGCGGGCCGCAAAAGAGCTGAAAGACGGCATGTACGTCAATCTAGGAATCGGGATGCCTCTGGCTGCGCCGGCATATCTCTCCAAAGGAGTCGAGGTAATTCTCCAGTCGGAGAACGGAATCCTAGGAATGGGGGACTACCCAAAGCCGGGCGAGGAAGACCCCGACCTGATCAACCCTGGAAAGGAGACTGTGACTGTCAATCCGGGAGCATCGTTCTTTGGCAGCCACGAGAGCTTCGGCATGATCCGGGCGGGGAGGATTCACATGACTATGCTGGGGGCACTGCAAGTCAGCATGAATGGAGGTGAGTTGCCGTCATTGGCTATGAGCATCAAGTACTGACAGAAAAGACCTGGCCAATTTCATGCTGCCAGGCAAAGTCAAGGGGATTGGAGGGGCTATGGACCTTGTCGGCAATCCGTCAAAAACAAAGGTCGTTATCACCATGGTGAGTACTGAACCCGTCATTTGCAATCTGAACTTTCCAACTGACGTGACCAGGAACATGTCGACAAGAAAGGGCAACCGAAAATCCTGAAGCGTACGTATTAACCCTTCATCACTCATACAACAGTCAGTTCACCAGCAGTTTGATACTCGGCTAACGTCAGAACCAGAGTGCACGTTCCCGCTGACGGGCAAGCGATGCGTATCCAGAATCATCACAGAACTGGCAGTCTTTGACGTGACTCCAGATGGGCTCGTGCTGGTGGAAATTGGCGATGGCGTTTCTGTAGATGACCTGCGTGCCAAGACGGAAGCACCGTTTGAAGTGTCCCCAGATCTTCAACCTTACCAGACATAGGGCATCTCTAGTAAATAGCTGCTCCACGAGGTCACAACAGCATTAGGAAGTGTCCAGTGCAAGTTGTCTCTTAAAAACATCTACAGCGTGCTATATACCTCCCGAAACCTTTCCTGAGCGTCCTTGACACAATCATAATCGTAAATGAACTTCTGCACCTCTGGGCTAGCCCACTTGTCTGGAATCGGCGCCCCCTGCGTCTTTGCCGCCGCAAACTGCCGATCACGCTCCTTCTTGGCCTCACCCTCGCCCAGATGCAGTGTCCGAGCAGACAAGGCTGCCAAGTCGACCAAGGTGGAGGTGCGAGCCTTTCTCAGCAGCTCGTACACCTTCAGACACTTGGCAACAGCTTCACCCTTCGCTTCATCCTCCGGCAGCATGGCCAGGACCTCGGCCAGCGACATCCCATCCTCGATAGCCATGGCAGCCCCCTGGGAGAGGTGAGGGAGAGTCGGATGACAGGCGTCGCCTAAAAGAGCCACCGCGCCGCGGGTCCAGGTCTCGAGGGGCTTGTGGCTCCGCAGACGCCACTCGATGACATCGCCCTCGGGCACAAGATCAAGAAGCTTCTGCACGAGGGGGCAAAAGTCGGCAAAGACGGCTTTCATGGCCGTCTTGTCGCCCAGGTTTGTCCACGTGGCATTTGTCGGGCCTGCAAAGTTCAGGTCCGGCTGAGCCGTCGCAAGGTTGTATATCGTGTGGTTGTGGATTGGGTACGCGATGATGTGCCGCTTCTCGCCTATCCAGCGCCTGACGGAGTCGCTTTCGAGCAGCGCGAGCAGCTCAGGGTGCGGCTCCATCTGCTCGCGCTTGAGGAGAATCCTGTACGCCGCTGTGCCCGTCTCCTCGACCTCGGCCGATTGGTTGAGAGAGCTTAGCATTGATTCCCTGACGGCCGACTTGATGCCGTCGGCGCCGACGAGAACGTCAGTCTCGACGGTATGTGTCGTACCGTCTCGGCGCTTGACGACGAACTTGACCTGATCGGGCCCGTAGACCTCAATATCCTGCAGGGTCTCTCCAAAATGAAAGTGGACGTTGGGCTCAGCCTTGGCAGCGTCGTAGATCCCCCCCGCGAGCGAAGCACGATGGCCTGTGAAATGGCAGTATCCGTATTTCTCGCGAATGTCCGTCATGTCGACCTGTGCCAAGCTGTTGTTTGTCGCCCCGTCATAGATGCAGACCTCTCTGACGTTGGTGGCCTCCTTCTCTATGGCAGAGCCGTCCCATATGCCAAGCCGGTCTAGCATACGGATCAAGTTGGGGGCAATCTGGATGCCTGCACCGACAAAGCCGAGAGCGGGCGCGTCCTCGTAGACATGAACCTGTTTGAAGCCCTTCCGAGCAAAGGCGAGGGCCGCAGCAAGACCACCCATGCCTAGAAGCGCGTCAGTCAGCTACGGAGCCTGGAGAGAGACGTCATAAGCTACCTGCGCCTATAATCGACACGCGAAGATCCTTGTAGTCGACCATTTTGTTCTTAATCAACGGTAATCAACAAAGTTCAAACAACAAAGTTCAAAAGAGAGGTTGTGAAGACACAATAGGACAGGCGGTAATACCAAACCGTCTACTTGAGGTATATCTACTTGCAGGTACCTTAATAGATACGACACAATAGTTCATGTGTCGGTTTCTTATGCTTAAAGACTCGATTGTAGTGCGCGATAAACTTTGTCCCACATGGAGTCCCCACACACGCGGGCACCACTCGGCATACAAAAAATGACAGGTCAAGGCCGAGCTGTGGATGAGTTGGGTATTCTGGACAGATATGTGATAATGCTACATAATTTGGGTTGTCAAGATTTGAGAATAAACGCAATCGTATCGGCAAGATGCAGTTGATCAAGCATCAATTAATATCCATGCCGTCTCTCATGCAGATGGCACACCTGAGCTACTTCTAACGCACATATCAAGTATTTCCCTAACCTGCGACTCCTCGGTGATCGGAATGGCGTTTGTCCGTATCCATATATCGTCCAGACTGTTGCGGGCGAGGATGTCAATCTTGTCAGGCCCTATGTGTACATCCTCCAGCGTTCGAGGCATTCCCAACGCTGATATGACCGCGTCCAGGATGTCCCCGAGGTCCATTTCGTGCTCAAGACCCTTCGTCTTGAGCAGCTGAACCACCTCGCTTTGCTGCAGTAGAAGACCCTTTACAAGGGCCTGCCGATCGACGTTTCCCTTGTACTTCAGATTGAACTTGCAGACGGCGGGCAGCAGAATACAGCTCGTCTCGCCGTGTCCGACACCAAGCGGACCAAGTTGATGCCCGATAGCATGGCTGGCCCCCAGTGGAACGCCGCTCGACACGGCGCACATGGCCTCGACAACGCCCTGTTGACAGAGATGGCGAGCGTCGACTGACGTGGGGTCTTCTTTTGACGACAGAAGCCCTCTGATTAGTTTGCAAAGGCCTCGACGAGCCCACTCGTCGCCATTGTCATTGGAGAGTAGTGAACACAGCGTTTCAACGCAATGATCTATAGATCGAACTCCAGTGCTGAGCCACACCCAGGCAGGAGTCGTAAGACAGACCTCTGGATCTTGAATGACCAGTTCTGGGTCGACCCGTTCGCAGTGGAAGGTTCTCTTGGAGTAGCCATTGGACTCTGTCCCACCGGCAATAGCCTGATACTCTCCCCCAGAAAGCGAGGTGGGGATGTGGATGAGGGGGATGGTCGGCTTGACGATGTCTCTTCGCAGCGCAGAATTGCTATCTCTAGTTCCCCAAAGTGTGTTCATGTCTTCCTCGGTGGTAGCCAAGTTGGCGAGAGCCAGCCGTACTATTTTGGCTGCGTCGGTGAGGCTACCGGCGCCCAGCGTGACCAGGCAGTCAACATCCAAGCCACGGGCCTCATGGACAACCTCCAAGACCTGCTCGATTGGCGTGTGCGGGCTGATGCCGATCCTCACCCCCGCCACACGATGGCCCAGAGCTGAGCGCAGGCGTTGGAGGGCATCGGTATTCTGAGCCAGAGACTTGGAGCAGATGATGTAGACCCTGGAGCTGGAGAATGTATCTCGGCAGTGCCGCAGGCAAGCTTCGGGGAATCGTAGACCGTATGAGATCTTGGGAGTGGCTCGGTCGTCGAACGCCGGGTAATGGACCTCGGTGCCAAACTCGAAGGGCATCTTCAGCGTTGTCTCTGCTGGTGTTGGCGCTGGGATTTGATCTGTCGAGGGAAGAATGGCGGGTTGGTAGCTCTGAATGGCCAAGAGGATAGCAAATGTTCAACGTTGTCCATGTGGGATGTCGATCTCTTCCCACATGGGCCATGCCACTCTGTATTGATCCGCCCCACATGAACGAGGTGAATACTCTACCAAGACAAAGGGTGCGAAATCGGGCATCTCCAGTCTGAAGAATCCCTTTCACATGCTGTCTCATTGGTGCTTGCGCTACTACCACATTTTATTCAGCTGACTGTTACAGGCTGCTGCAGAGCTCAATGGCGACAATTGCTAAAAGCATCCGGGCTCTACGAAGCAAAGGGCCCAACGACGTCGTTATTCTCTCGGCCGTCCGCAGCCCCATCACACGATCTTTCAAGGGAGGATTCAAGGATGCGTGGCCAGAAGACATCCTTTGTCCTGTACGAACGACAATTCCCACACAATTTCCAAGTCCCCCACTGATGCGGTGGCAGATTATGGCGGAAGCTCGGAAGCGGGCCAACATCGAAGCCAAGGATGTGCAAGATGTCATGATAGGCAATGTGCTGGCTGAACTAGGCTTTGCAAAGACCGGCCGAATGGCCCTGCTCCACGCTGGCTTCCCGGTGTCGACAACCTTCCACACAGTCAACCGCCAGTGCTCAAGCAGCCTCCAGGCCACCACGCACATGGCGAACAGCATCATGGCCGGGCAGATCGACGTGGCGCTGGCGGGCGGCGTTGAGAGCATGTCCAAGAACTATCAAACCCGCGGCGTCCCTGCTGACGTTGGCCCAACCCTGCGTAGCACACCGGTCAAGTCGGCCGCAGACTGTCTGATGCCCATGGGCATAACGTCGGAGAACGTGGCGAAGCGACATGCTGTAGGTCGGAGAATGCAGGATGAGTTTGCGTTGCTAAGTCACACTCGGGCTAACGAGGCGCGCTCTAACGGTCGATTTGTTTCCGAGATTGTACCTGTCGAGTACACAATGTTCAACACCGAAGACGGGAGCAAGGCCAGCGTCCGAATAGATGAGGATGACACAATACGTCCTGGCGTGACAATCGACAAGCTTGCAAAGCTCAAGCCGGCCTTTATTGAAGATGGCTGTAGCACGGCGGGGAATTCGTAAGTATCACGGTGAGGAAAACGGTGTTCCAGACTGACTTGCCTTCCTACTTCTTTAAAGGTCTCAAATCTCAGATGGCGCTTCGGCCGTTATTCTAGCCCGACGGTCATGGGCTGAAGCTCGTGGGCTAAAGCCGCTCGCACGGTTCCTCGGCACCCAGGTTGCTGGGTGCGAGCCTGACGAGATGGGCATGGGCCCGCTGTATGCCATCCCTAGGCTGTACAAGCATGTTGGACTCGGTCGGGAGGATATCGACATATTTGAAATGAACGAGGCTTTCGCCAGTCAGACGCTGGCCTGCATCAACGGACTCGGCCTGGACATGGAAAAGGTAAATCCCAACGGCGGCGCCATTGCCCTCGGTCATCCTACTGGAGCGACGGGGACACGGCAACTGGCCACGATGATCGCCGAGCTCAAGAGACGGGACAAGGAGGTTGGCGTGATTAGCATGTGTGCTAGGTACGTTACAAGGAGATTGAAGTGGACAGCAGCGTGACACTGACCTGGTTCTAGCACGGGAATGGGCGTGGCGTCGGCTATTCAGATGGAGTAGTCTGTATCTGTCGTTGGACTATGGTTATATAGTGACTCGGCATGGAATAGCGTGACGGATAGGGGCGACCAATCAAGAGACGAATTTTGTATATTTGCAAGCGTTTGAATAAGTGCTTGCGCCGATGCTATCACCAACATGTGAACTCGGCAGTCTATTTACTCAAGCTAATGACGCTGTCGACCATGGAGTTACTGGCACCCATATAATTCGTAGGGTCACACAGCTGCTCCAATTGTTCAACCCCAAGCAGTGACACAACTTTGCTATCGTGGCCAAGAACCTGAAGCAGAGTCTGCTTTGTTTCGATGGCCTCCTTGCACGCCTCGTAGACCAGATCATGGCTCTGTTGCCGCCCAAGGTGCGGTGCCAACCCCATCATCACAGCCTCGGCGACTATGAGACCCCTTGTGGAATTCAAATTCTCCAATAGCCGTTTCCGATCCACCGTCAGGCCCGACAGCACAAACTCAGCCTGGTGCAGAGCGCCAACCGCCAAGACGAAGCTTTCCGGCACAGACATCCACTCCAGATGCCACGGCCCAGACGCCCGCTCAAAGTCGGACACCATGGCGTCCAAGGCGAGGCCGGCGTTGGCTCTGAGGGCCTTGGAGGCGGCGAGAATCAGCTCACTGGAGATGGGGTTTCTCTTCTGCGGCATTGTTGAGGAAGCGCCCCTGCGCGGGACAAAGGGCTCCATCACCTCGCCAACCTCGTTGGACGACATGATGATGATGTCGAGGGCGATCTTGCCCAGCGTGCCTCCGATCAGCGCGAGGGTGTTCACGACCTCGGCCACGCCATCCCTGGCCACGTGCCAGGTCATGGACGGATCGTTCAGCCCAAGGTCCTGGGCCAGCTGCTTGCGCACCTTGATTCCCTGGTCGCCAGCGCCCAGAGACGCCAATGTGCCCGCGGCACCTCCATACTGGACTAGCAGACAGCGAGGGCGCAGTTGTTCCAGACGCTGCTGGTGCCGCTGGAGACCGCTCAGCCAGGCGGCGCACTTGTACCCGAACGTGATGGGGAGGGCGTGCTGCAGGTGAGTTCTGCCCGCCATGGGAGCATCCCTGTACTCCGACGCCAGGGCCGTCAAGGCTTGCACCGCGCCATTGAGCTTCCTGTCGACTTGCTCCAGCCCGGCTTTCATCTGCAGCATAGTTGCCGTGTCCATTATATCCTGTGTGGTGGCTCCCCAGTGAAGATAGCGGCCGGCATCGCCGCACTGGACCGCCAGCTGCTTCACCAGGGGCAGGATAGGATAGCCGACGTTTTCAGTTTCTTTGGCCAGCTGCTCCACGTCCAAGGCCGAAGCGTCAGCCTTTGCGGTGATGGCTGCCGCCGCATCCTTCGGGATGACGTTGCATTTGGCCTGCGCCCTGGCTAGAGCTGTTTCGACCTCTACACAGAGCTTGATGTAGTTCTGATCGCTGAATACCTGAATGCTCTTGTCAGCCGGTGTCTTGCAGATGTTGCAGTCTCACGTACCTTTCTGATCTCACTCGTACCAAACATGTTCCGGTACAGCACGGAATCCAGAGCACTGATGCTCCCCAGAGATCGACGGCCGACAATGGGTGCTGCAATCCCAACCCGCCTTGCCGCCAACCGACGCGAGAGTGAGAGGCCAATCATGATGAGAGATAGACGAACCCTAAAGAGATGTGGGCAAATGAAACAGACGAGTAAAGGTTATCAGCAAGAGATGCTCACTCACTCATATTGCGTACATGGATGTCATGTCATGTGGGTGTGATTGAGCTGCCGAGCCCCACACTCTGATGTGGAGGAGGACTGTTGAATCCCACATGGCCACTAACCGTAAGATACTGATAGAAATACCGACTGTGGAAATAACATGGCAATACGTTTCAGCTGCTCTGTGGAGACTGGAGCTCAGCTGGCTGATGCCCCACTGCGCATAACTACTAATTAACTTATACAAAGACGGTCCTTTATCCAATGACTTGTCATACCCACCTACAAGACTACAGCACAAACAAGACTTGTCTAAACATCTACAAGACTACAGCAGGAAAAAGGACTTGTCCTATCGTCTTGCAAACTTGAACAAACAGACCCAGAGGTAAGTCCTCAACGCCTCTTAGAACCTCGTAAATATAACTAACGACTCTTCAGCAACGAACACTGCCTACTACTGAACATCGCCATGGCTGTCATCCAAGAGCGAACCCCAGCCACGGACCCCCAAAAGGTCTTTCACTACACCGACCTTCAGCGGACCAAGCCCACCCGGTCCAATGACCCCTACGACTACCTGGCCGGCTTCGGCAACCGCCATCAGTCCGAGGTCATCCCCGGAGCGTTGCCAGTCGCCCAGAACAACCCGCAAGACCGTGGCTTCGGCCTCTACACCGAGGGCATCACCTACTCGGCTTTTGCAGCCCCCAGACACGTAAACATGAGCACTTACATGTACCGCACCAGACCATCAGCGGCTCACAACGGCTACAAGTCCATCAACAGCAGATCAGACATTGAGAACTGCTTCCTATCGCTCAACAGCAACGTTGAGACGCTGTCAGGTCAAACCGAGTGGTCACCCTTCCCTGTTCCAGCGGACGGAGACCCAGTGGACTTTGCAGACGGCCTCCATACTCTCGCCGGCAGCGGAGATCCCAACCTGCGCGACGGAATCGCCCTGTACATCTTCAGCTTCAACAAGAACATGTCGGGCAGGGCATACTGCAACGCTGATGGCGATTTCCTCATCGTCGCCCAGCTCGGAATTCTGGATATCCAGACCGAGATGGGCAAGCTCCTCGTCCAGCCCGGCGAGATCTGCGTCGTGCCCCGAGGCGTGCGCTTCCGAGTCGACCTGGGTCCTGATACCTCGGCTGCGCGAGGCTACATCACCGAGATTTGGGGCTCGACGTGGGAGTTGCCGGACCTTGGCCCCATCGGCGGCCATGGCTTGGCTAACCCGCGGGACTTTTTGTTCCCGACTGCGTATATTGACGACGACTTGCACTGTGACTTTACGATAGTGGTCAAGAACAATGGGAAGCACGTCTGTATCGAGCAGGATCACAGCCCTTTTGACGTGGTTGCATGGCACGGCAACGTCGTGCCGTACAAGGCAGGCTTCCTACTCTCTCAACGCTTTGCTATGCTAATACTTCTATAGTATGATCTAACCAAGTTCGCCTCCCAAAATGCCACGTCGATTGACCACACCGACCCATCCATCAACACAGTCCTGACCGCCAAGTCCCGCGATCCCAACACACCGCTGGCCGACTTCCTCTGGTTCGGTCCCCGCTGGGACGTGGCCTCGAATAGCTTCCGCCTGCCCTACTTCCACCGAAACTCGGCCTCCGAGTTCCTGGCTTGTCTTTATGGCCAGGGCCTGGGCCGGTCGGATGACTTCCAGCCCGGGGGCGGGAGCTATGAAGGCGGCCATACGCCCCACGGTGGCTTCGACGATGGTTACGTCAATGAGGTCAAGCTGCAGGCGAACCAGCCAAGGCGTATCTTGGAGAGTATGTTGTTGCCCGTGAAAGCTTGAATCCAAGACATCATTGCTTTCTTGTGTGTCGAGATGCTGACGTTCTTCTCCAGACCAGATGACCATCATGATCGAGACAAGCAGAACATTTCTGTTTACAAAGTATGCCCGCAAGGACTGCGGAGTCATACACACCCAAGGCACAAACCCCAAAGTCTGGGATAACTTGCCTGTAAGTGGCCACCTTACCTTCGTTTTCTCCTCACCGTAGATATGGACTTGACCCTCCCACAATGTCGAGTAAACAGTCGACTAACAGTCTTGCGTCAAGGATCGTTTCTCGACAAACCCAAAGGTCAAGGCTCTTCTAGATCGTATCAAGCGGGAAAAGGCAGCGGCTCGATCCCAAGCGGAATACTATCACAACGTCGACCTCCGAAATTGACTGTGCGGTGTTTAGCGAGAGTACGTTTACAGCCGCTCTGTCAGAGGAAAACACGATGGCTCTGGCAGAACGAGCTGATCCTGCATTGTTTATAGCTGGAGGTTGAGACCTGTTATTATCTGTATCCTAGGCTAGCTCAACCATGCTGTCGCTCATTACATGTAAAATATGGCGGAACTTGCGCCAATTCCACCTCCCGACTTCTTCCAGTAGCCCGACATAGCTCATGATGACCCTACGCGCTGAGCTGTATCCTCCAGAGAATACCACCCCGTCGAAAGAGATGCTCCCACCTTGGCTGATAAACTTGTTTGGGGGGTACGCAGTGTTGTGGTGAGAGGTGCTCCAGCCGGGCACGCCCTCATCCGCCACCCGCGTCCAGTCAACCTCGTCCAGAAGCTCGAGTGGCTCGTCATCCCCGAGCTCGAGGCTTGAGGGCGCAGCGTAGACGTACAGCCCGAGCACAAGGGCCGAGTGGAAGAGAGAAACCTCCGAGATGAACATGGTGCCGTCAGATATCCTCCTCCTCCTCATGCACGCGTAGACCTGAGCCGCATGCAAACAAGCCCGCCTCGCGTAGGGACTGTCAGCCCATTGGAGAATCTTTTGCAGAGCAGCCTTGCCTGCGTCAACACCCTCGCGCCCAGCCGCAACCTCGAACAGATTCAGATTAGCCGTCAAAGCCACCGACATGGCGTGCCAGAGCGCCATGCTGTTCGGATCGCTCTCCAGGAACTCGCGTCCGTAGTAGGTGTAGATGTCGCGGAGCAGCGGTGGGATCCCCGCGCCAGCCGTGTCAAGTTGGAAGTGCTCCCTCGGAAAGAGAACGTTTGTGATTGTGTCGTCGCCTGGCATCATGATGCGATTCCGCACCTGTGCCATGTACAGCCACGTGGCAGACAGCAACGTGTAGACGGCGACGGAGCTTGCGGGCCTGGCTGCCGGGAAGACCATCATGTAGCTTTGGATATCTATGTTGGGTTGGTTCATGCAGGACGCTCCAGCCGAGCCAAGTTTCATCCAGCAACCTGCGTTGGCTGCAGTGAACAAGCGTGGTGAGCAAGGCATGTATAGCTGCATCGTATCGACCCGGATAACAGGGTTGGACCCTACACTGGACGTGTAGAACGAGTCCACGATGACAAAACATGCACATATCCTGTTGACGCGTTAGTCTGGCCAGAGCTCTTACAGTAAAGAAGGCTGCTGGTCAACAGCCGTACATCTCGGTTGATGGCATCGCGAGTAACAGAGGCTTCACTGGCGTTGCGAAAGACTCACCTCTTGGCAGATTCGACTCTCGCCCACGCTTTCCAGGCCAAATCATCTCGTCCGTTTTGGGGCAGATTTGGCGGTAGAGGAGGACCCTTTCTCACCTCGAAGAGGCCGTGTTGCTGGGCGATCTAGAGGGCATGACTTAGCGACAATAGTAAATTGAAGTCGTAGAGTTTAGTAGTGGCTTACGGTAACAGCCTTGACATAAAGGCTGTAGGTTTGCTCCGACTGTGCGCACTCCTGGATACGTGTGTTAGGAAGATGGGACTGGGTATGTCTTGGAGTACATCAAGGACACACACCTCTAGAACAAAAGCATAGCTCAATAATAAGACAGCCGCACCAAGGAGAGTTATTAGCAGTCGAGAGTCGCTTCTCTTCCAGGGACGTGACAACGCGGCGTTGCATCTCTCAACACCTCTCTACAATAGACGGATGTCTGTCAGAAGTTGGTCCACTTTCCAACCTAGGAGATGGTGACATACCAATAGCTGGGCTGCAACGAAACGCCTTGTTCTGTCTGGGTCGAGCAGGTGAAGTCCGATTAAGCAGATAGGGAAGAGCAACGCGTTTGGAGTGCGCCCGGCAGAAAAGGTTGGTTCGTGTACGAACGGCACTATCGCGTGGAAGCGCTGAAAGTAGAGGTCGATACACATTGCCAGGGTATCAGCGCTTGGAATTCGGCTGTCGTAAGCCGTATCACTCGGGGCATCTTCCGCTTGGGACTGCAAGGCATAAGCTCGGTACCGGAAGTGGAAGAGAATATACTTGCCGTGCTCCCCGGGGGCAACTCAAACTCTCTCAGAAGCTCCAGGCGTCTAGCATCATCCAGTCCCCACCGCGGGCTGCTGGCGCGTGCCCAGGGGGGGACGTCGTCAGCGTCGTCCAGGCTGGTCTCGGAGAAGAGGTTGCAGCCTCTGTGGTGAGCGGCATCAGACCAAAGCGTCTGGATCAGGTACCAGGGGGGGCCTCGCTTCCGCGGCCACAGCCTGGCTACTTTGGCAAAGCGCTCCTCGGGAATGTCGGAACCTAGGCTGTGTTTGTCATGCACGGAACCCTGCAGATCATTGAGCAGGGGCGGCTCCACGGGGATTCGTAGCAGTTCCCAGATGTTTTCCATGTTCGGGGGAGAGAGTATCTCGCCATTGAAGGCGGATAACCAGGCTGGCCCATTGCGGTCGGGAGGTGGTCGATCCTCTCGGTAGTCGGAAGGGATGTTATTAGCTGGAGAGCGCCCGAAGCCCATCATGGAGAAATCTTCCAGGTAGTAGCCACTGGGGTTCTGTGCTGCCGCAGCAAAAAGGTCGCGAGGCGTGGGAGCCTCCGTACCTTGCTCCATATCAGCAAGACTGGAATTGGGCCCGCCCTGAAGCCCTGGGGTGTCTTGGGCACTGGGCGGGCTCTCGTGCGGGTTCGAGTGCGGCGGCGAGAGGGCAAGCATTGCTCGAGAGCCAGACATGTCGACTTCAATGTCCGGTGTCTCAAGGTGAGGATTTGACTCTTTACCAGCAGGCCGTGGAGATTCTCGGGAAGACGAGGCTTGACTTGGCGATGTGAGGCTCGTCTCAGGCTGCGAGGGTGCCCGTGGAGCCGATGCTCGACTCTCCATCGGAGATCTCGGGCGATGCTCAGAGTCTAATTCAGGTCGCCTCAGCTGCGGGGATTGCGGAGCAACACGGATTGATGGCCCATCCTGGTCACTCTCTCGTCCCTGGTGCGCTGAATGGCCTTTGATATGGCGCGTGAGGACGTCGCTGCTGTAACTCAGCTTCAGTGATGGGAGGACTTGGCGGACAACGCACCTTCGAGCATACTTCTTGTGGCAGATGGGACATTGATATGGTTTCGCGCCAGTATCTACCTCGCTGTTAGGGCAATTCTGAGATGACTCGAGGAGTTAAGGGAGGTGTTACGGGATCTCTCGTGGCGCTTTAGATGCTCAAGCTTGGAAAAGCTGCTGTCGCAGTACTGACAGACTCGGATGGGCATAAGAGGCTGAGAGTCAAGCCCAGTTTCGCCTTGCAAGCTGGCTTGACAGTAGTCAATTCAGAATGATAAGATGGCTGTGTGGTGGGATTGATCGATTTGGTAGACAGTCGTGCTGGAAGCGAGTGCATCAAAGTATGGAATAGCGTGAGCCCGAATTCTGGGGATGAAAACGCGGGGGATGATCTGCCGGAACACGTGCCTCGAGCAGTCTAGGACGGTTCAGGCCTAGAGATTCCGGAAGTACGGATACTCAGCAAGGGGTCTTGTTGTATGCTACCCTGGGCAACTGCCGACATTTCTTGCCGTAACTCAGGGCGCTCGACGATTCGTTTAGCCTGCCAATATACGTAATTCTATGACTTTCATTGGTCTACCACAAGAGTGAGTTTGTCAAATCTTCTGGTCGCAGATATGCTGAAGATCAAGTGCCCAGAGCCCAAGTCTGCCCCGTATTCACTGCAGCTCTCGAACTGGGCCTCTGCGCGAGTCATCTTAACTGGCTGTTATCGCCCAATTATTTTCCAGATTGGGAAATCTCTCACGTGGTATTGAGCTACCTCTCATTATAGGTAGTAGCCAAAGTGCCTCGAGTATGCAAGGAGCGTTGTGGGGCGACTTGGTTCATTGATATGGGTCGACTAGTTATGACTCTGATTGAGACTATTATCGCGCAGAACCTCAGCTGATGGCCGAGCCTAGATGGTGCATGTCTCACCGGGAAGGCCATCAATCTTTGTGGCTTACAGGAGCGTCCTTTGCTGGCGAGCATGACTGAGGTATTCATATTTATCTGTCTCATCCGAGTGCGAAGCCGATGCATGCCTGGAAAGTTGTCGACCTGCAATGAATCGTCGTAACGTGGAACGGGTTGAGTTTCATGCTCAGGCACGCTAGGTATAGGAGGGCTTCTGCCTGGCCGAAGTCTGGCTAAATATCTTTATCGTGGACCTCTGTCCAACCTCTTTGCTATGGATTCTGACATGACTGACATTGACCTTCTCTTAAATGCATTCTAAGAGATTACACAGCATTCCCGCTTTGGTTGATCGCAATTTGCCTCTCAAGATAATTCAACATAGTGAGGCCATAGTTTCAGCTATGCCATCTTCAGCCAGCCACAGCCAGCCACAGCTTCGTAGTATCGTACCATTTGTCTACAACAGCATCTCTAGCTACAAACAGCCCAGCACGTCCCAGTGATGTATATGTCTTGCCTCTGTGGACATCCATTGGACTGGGTGAGGTATGCTGTGTATACTTTCTTGCAGCGCACACACTGACCAGCTTATGTGCCTATAAGAGATCAGCAACAGCCCCAACAAACCAAGCCCAAAGGGTTTAAAACATGTCATAGCATTGTGCAAGCCGTCGGATTTACCCAACGCTCTGTTCCTAGTCATTCGGCTGCCCACATTTTCTCTCCCCAACACTGGGGGTTACCAGTCACGCGAACTGGATCCGTGTATATAAGATGGTAGACGGCAACGGCTCTTGAATCCTTGATCAATACTACAATCTAAACTTGGTCTCCAAAAACACCCAATCACACAGTACTACGACACCTTTAGCCATGGCTCCCTCCATCACTATCCAGCCTCAATGCCAACTCAAGTGGATACTTGTTCGTCACCGTATGCCTTGCTGCTACCTGCCATTGCTAATTGATCCACACAGCTCGAGGAGCTCGACAACAGCACCAACAAGAACAGCACCATCACCCGGAATGTCGAATTCACCAAGTCCAAGACCATCAACGGAAAGGACTACCTGAAGAACATTCAGGAGCTGTCCAAGGAGACGGCTGATAAGTAAGCTGTCTCTTTGCATAACCACCTCGTCCGGAGGACTCGTCGAGCCAGACTAATACTTGGATGCAGGAAGAGTGTGAGTGTAGAGACTGGCGCAAAATGGGGCCCTGTCTCGGCCACAGTCTCCGCTGGCTACGACGTTTCAAACAGCATCAAAGACTTTGTTTCCTCCACGGCTGAGGTTTCCCGCGAAGAAACAGTCAGTGAAAAGTACACGGTCACGGAAAGCTACCTGGTTGGTCCTGGGGACAAGCTCTATCTCTACCATCTCGTCTTCTCCGGCGTTGGCATGGAGTTCAAAACAGGCACTACGTCGGCCGTCAGCACCAAGAAGACCTCGGCGGACAACCAGGACATCTTGATCGACATTGTCAGCACTCCTGTCGAGTTCATCACCAACATCAACGTTGCGTATGGCAAACAGCCGAGCGACGCCCCGGCCGATCGCGTGAGAGTGTTCCCCAATGGAAATGATGATATCAACTCGGGGTTCAAGGGCGAGTGAGTAAAACGCCTGCCTACCATGTGCATCTGATTACTGACCTGCCTGCCTTTCACGCAGCTACGTTTGGCTTGTCCCTGAGTACACTCTGGACTCCAACTTGGCTTGCACGTCATTCGATCTCGTCATCCAGGATAAAGCCGTTCCCGGGCGAAAGGATCTGGCCCAGGGAGCAGGCGACAAATACCGCTATCTCGTTGCGGTCCGTGATCCAAGAGATGCCAACAAGATCATCAAGCTGAGCTTGATTCGACAATCCAACGCCGAGAGTCCTGCAACCGTGAGGTCCAAGTTGGGCAAGCGCTGGTGAGTTCTATTTGGCCCAATTCACTCCAGACGTGGCTTGACAGACGACTAACCGTGGCTGACAGGGGTGGTGCCAACGACGACATCAACAAGGGACGCGGTGGTGATTACTTGTGGCTTGCTTGGGAGCAATACTGAGGTTCTTGGGAGTTCTAGCCACAGTCTGGGCCAGGGAGGAAATAGAATTCAACATATGTATAGCCAGGTTTCAACAACTTAGCTGTCACTCTCATTTTAATTACAGAAAGAGTTTTGCCGATATCTCTCTTATTCCTCTTTCGAGTCATCCTTGTGCTTTCATTCTAGGCGCTTGACTCGAGTGGATCTTTTCTTTCTTGCTCAGCGGACAGCAGCTGCTACGGCAAGATTGCGTTAGTCTTGATACTGATAACCGCAGCATCCAGTGACGGGAGGACCCAGAATCTCATGGATTCTATCGGTTCTATACCTGAAGCTTATTGTTGGCACAGGTACATAGACAGTTGGCTATGTAATGTAGCTGCGCATAGCCACATTGTCTGACTCGCCGAGGCTGACTGATGGTTGAATACAGGAAGAATAGACACTGTACATTCCGCGGGCGGAAGATAGCGCCGTGGGGCACAGGTGCCACAACAATTCATCCAGCTGATAGGGCAGAGCTTTCTCACACGTGGTTCATCTAGTGGACATGGAATTACGGATGCTCAACTCTCGCTACGGGACACGACAAAAGTACTCAGCCTCCTTCAGCTGAAATAACCCTGGTCTGTCAAAATGAACAACCAAGGTATAAATCCGTGATAATACCTAGTTCCTCCAACCCCGTCCCTTGAGCTTTTATCGATAATCATCGTCAGTGGTTCTGGCTTCCAATCCAAATGGAGCAATACCCTCTCCATGAGGCACAACATGTCGCTCCCCGGGCGTCAACTGGCAGGTGGTGGTCCAAGTTGAGCCTCCGCCTCTTGTCGATCCTCTTCTGCATTGCAATCATCGGCTTCTCTGCCTATTACTACACCAACTGGACCCTCGGCCCGCTCATAATGATGGGCCCTCCAGTGCGTAAACTCGACAGAATCTGACCTGTTCGTCACTGACCACTCACAGGCGGCCGTGGCTATTCTCTGGGACTGCGTCGACTCCATCTGTCTCTGTGTCGGTCGCGGCCATTACGGCGTGCACCCCAACGCTTGCCTCATCGTCGACATGGTTCTGTTCCTCGGTCTCGGCGCCATGTCTGGTGTGATCGCTTTCACGATCTCCAAGCTCCATGACTCGGGATGGTACTTTGCCTTCTTCCAAGATGAAGCCGGCGAGGAATACCTCCAGGTCGTCCTGGGCTTTGGCATCATTGCAGCGTACGTGACCTGGCTGCAATCAGCTTTGCGTATGGAGCTTGACTAATGTGATTTTACTTTGCTAGGGTTACACATTTGGTTATACTCATTATGGTCTGTTTCGAGATCAAAGGCCATCGTTCCAAGGATACTGCGCCACGGATCATCTACGTCCCAGTCAATCACAACGGCCCTATCAACCAGCAAGCGCAAATGGCGTCTTTCTCAGCAGGGCCTCCGCCAGCTTACAGCCTCCCACCACAGCAGTCACCACCGTATCCATCTCAAGATCAGATACATGTTTCCGAACTGGATGCGGTGCGCTCAGCGGAGCCAGAGAAGAAGGTCTAATGCTACAACTCAAGAGGAAGCTTGTATATAGCATCTATTGGTTAAGATAGAGAAATCGTTGTGTGCATTCCTGCTGCCCAGGTGTGACGGCTAGGCTGCGTGTATGATGCGGGAAATATCCTGTGGGATTATACACTGGACGCCAGATGACCGCACCTCGGATTGATTCTCTAGAGTCCACTTGATTAAATTACCATCTCCTTAGTGACCCGAGTCTTGTAAACGTCATCGAATCTTGATACTTTCAACCTTCAGACCATGGCGTTCCACTAATTTTCGAATCTCTTCCTCCTGCATAAACCCGGCAATCCAACACGTTCCTACAAGAAGGTAGTGATCGCCCATCCTCCTGAGCACCACCAGCGAATTTATTTCGTTCAAAGCGCATACAACATCGCCCACTCTCACGTTTAGCGGGAATACACCTATATAGCCGTGTTGTGTCTCGGCTATTCGCTGTCTCATGCCAGCGCAGTCCGTGACAATCCCATGAGCGCATTTCTCTGTATCAGAAGAGCGAAACTTTGGAGATGGTTAGCGGAACTATAATCTACAAAAGGTAAGGTCACTGTAGCAGTTGGATTTCTCACCTCAGTCCCATCACGCAGACCGACCAAATATTTCAACTTGTCGACGCGTGCTGAGAAGTCGGACTCGGTGCCCTCCTCTCGACGGGGTTTCTTGGAGAATATGACTGTCAAAAATGCAACAAAACTCATTGCGTCTTTCAGAGACAGCTGAGGTGGCTCATTAGAGATGCGGACAACGGTAGGACGCAACACAAACCCCAATGCAGCCAATGGATGACATCCCGTCACGTATGCGTCCCGTTTCATAGCAAAGTTTAGTGTCCAGGTCATCAGGTCACTTGATGCGAGCCACAACTGGGCGTCAGCGTAGTCAGACTTCATTGGTCCTGTGGCTTGGATGGAGTCTAGTACGAGTGCATCAACAAACATCTCGGACCCGACGATTGTCGCCTTCTGGGAGGACCCGAATAGACTCCCCAGTTCTGGAGGATTGTCCCACCAACACTCGGTCCCCGCAGTCCCCTCCGCTTTTTCATCCTCGTCCTCGGGGCGTTGAGCCATGCCGGGAAAGTTGGGAGCCCAAGACGGTGTATCGGGGTATGTCAACCATCCATGTCCTATGCCGGCATACGCGAGAAGACCGAGCACACCCTCTCTCGGGGGTGCAGGCGCTTGTCGAGAGGTTTTCAAGTCCTCCACCATAAACTCGCGAGACACAAGCCCGATAGACTTACTGGGGCTGTAGTCAGGCACAAGATCCAGGGGCCACACGCCGAGGAGACCGTAGAACTGATCTCTGGGGTCCCTGGCAACAAGAAAGCTAGAGACCCGCCAGGGAATCATTCTGGAACTCGGGTGCACACTAGAGCTTGTCCTCCAATACAAGCCTGGCGCATGTCCAATGCTTGCCCGGGCATCAAAGATGTGCAGCAGCATGGCCGCACAGATTTCGCTCATGTGCTGTACCATGGCCCATTGGTACATTCCGAATATCCCTGGATCCATTGCCTGAGGGCGATTCGAGATCCAATGTGCCCAGGAAGCGAAAGAGTCGAGCGACTCCAAGGACAGAGAGCAGAATCCGCAGATAAAGATGGGTTGTTTTGGGAGAACAATCTCTTGGAAGATCCATATCCGGCGCCAGTAAGGCAATGAGAAGAACCTCTCAATCTCAAAAGAGATGCCCTCTTCTCCGGGCGCCTCTTTTCCATAGAATGAAGGGTGTTTCCGAAGCCATTCCAGATTACTGGAATACCCAACTTGGTGGACGAGCTTATCCAGGAGGGTCAGCTTGTCATAGAGCTGACAGATCTTGGCCTTGAGCTCATCCAAGGTGTCTTGAAAGCTTTGTGTAATAAATGACTTGTCTGAAAACCGAAACTGCTCCAGCGCAGTAAGGATGGGTCCCAAAACAGCCTTTGTATGTACAATGCTCTGCTCAAGTAAGGGTCGAACACGATCTGGAGAGCCCAGAACACGATCTGCGACGTCACATATTTCTTGAAGGCTGTTTATGAGTCGTTGTGTGTGGTTTTTGCCCAAGGTCTCGTTCACCCTGACTGATTCATCTTCTTCGGTTGTGAGATGGTTGCACGGCCGCAACAGCGCGGTGACAAAGCTGAGTGTGCAACGCTGTAGGCTTGATATCCGGTCAAGGAACTTATTTTGGGTTTCGGTATCCTCTTCGTCAGCCCTTCTCTCACGGCGTTCATTAGCTATGGTCTCGATGGTGACCATGGCTTTGCTAATAAAGTCGCTGGGAGGCCCTACGCAGCATAGGACGACCTCTGCTCGGGAATATATGTCCTTCATCAAGGGGACCTGGTGGTTTTTCTCGTTGATGTTGTTTTGATCGATGCAGATAGCATCCGCCCATATCCGAGGAGTCGCATGCTGTAGGTGCCAAGGAGCGTACTCCAATGCGCTTGCTAGGTTGGTTGTTATATCGACCGAGTTTCCGTTGACAATGATACTCCTGGTCACTGCGGGATCTCCCCAGACATACGACAGAGCACTGTATGCCAGTCCATCCTGCAAGTCTACAACTTTGAGCTTGCAGGTGATCTCTGGTGTGGTGGAGGTGATCTCAAGGAGTCTAATTTGGCGACCTTGGATCTTGAGATTTTTGTAGAGCGAAGACTCTAGAGATGGGGAGAGTGTCGACGACATTGGTCGTGATGTTGAGACAGTGATGTTGGCGTTGGTTCCGTTTGTGGTGATGGTTTGACAGTGATGTCAGAGACTGCGGCCCAATAGAGGTAATCGTTTGAGTAGGCAAAGCTTTTAGTCACTCTTGGTGCTTTGCGCTGGACCCAGTCTCATATAGTCGCTGATAGACGGAAGCGTTTGTTTGAAGGCCAGGTTATCAAGGGTAAGAACAAACATGGAGGAAAAGAATGAATAAATTCATGTTTCTTTGCGGGGTTAACAAGGGCCTCCGCAAAAGTGCCTGAGGCTATGCAAATGAAATGCCAATGGCCAGGCTGAGGCAGATTGTTGGGCAAGCCACTAGTGCGAAAGGCATGCTCCTAGGCTGACTGACAGCTAGATAAGAGCTTCAAGTAAATTTTCCTATTGTGGCCCTTTAAGAAGAGATTAAAGAAATAAAAAGAATATAAAGTTCACGGGACAATAAAGAAATCAGCGACATACTAGTACCCGGCTGTTACGTATCGAGCGGATGGTCCCCTAGAGCTGAATACCTACGTAGCTTGAGAACCTATCCACATAACTACGGCGAAGATCCGTGCGACTTACCTCAACTGATAGGAAGGAACTCTTGGCAGTCTGCTTTGGTATATATGTGGGCACTAGGTAATTCATCAAACGGATTTAATAGCATGGGCCCATACGTTAGAGGTGGTAGCTTGAGACCGGCTTAAGCTCCCCAGTCTACTGTTTGCCTAGATATTCGAGTCTCCAACGAGTCCGACGTGGTTCTAACATGGGCTATCTCACCGTTCAATCTAGGTCAGCTGTGACTATTGGTAAGCTTTATGGACAATTTGTATGACGGATGGTTTGGAAATGGCATGATATGGGTTGCTTGATGAATAGGCGGCCAACACAATTCACAGGCCACTAGCATATCTCAATAACCCGACATATTGTCTGTGACTTTTAAACAAGTGAAGTAATCAATATATCAGCTTCCACAAGAGTGGTTATTTTCGGGTACAAGGACCACTTTCAAGCATATCACTTGTGGATCAAATCAAAGCAGGTGAGGTCAATATTTATACTTCTAATAGAGCTATCTAGCGTATTGTAGAGTTATCTGTGACTCAAGCAATAAGTGCCTACGGTATGCCCTAAGGGTGAGCCTATGGATGGCTGTATGGTTAGATATATCACCTGCACCAGGATCTCTCTATTCTGAGAAGCATCTATGGCTTGTGTCAAGTTTATTTGTCTCGTACAAGCTCAACGTCACATAGCGTCGCACTTTTGGCCCTTCTCGTGTAGGTGAGATGGCCCAGACCAGGAACAAGCATCGAGATGGGACGAAACTAAAAGCAGAGGGTACTTTGGCGGAACAAGCGGGGAAGCTGAAGATCGTCGCCAATGTCTGGTAGGCATTTCCAGCCCAGACACCAGTGGGCAGTGCCTCCTCTCGACTGTCTGAGCAGCCCAAGTTGACCTTTGTGTGTGCTGTCCTTGCATGGGGCAATACATGCACAATATCAGAACTGTAACACTTGCGGTCGCAGTTTGGGGTGATTGCGGATTATCAATAGACACGTTGAGGGATATAGGGCCTCAATCCCCGCAGGACATATGCCTTCTTCTGGCCCACCCATCGGCAGCTTTTCTGCACGTAACCCTTGCGTTGCAATCCATTTTGCCGCTCGAATCTAGACTCAATTCTAGGCCGGGGTGTAGCGAGAAATGTCGTATTCATGACGGCCCGGCAGTTTTGGTGGCTTTTAATTGGCGGTCATAATGCAACTCTGGGATGTAGATATGCAAGAAAAGTGACTGATCTTATATATCACAAGATGAGGAGGAGCCTGGTTGTCCAGATCACAGGTTGTTGATCGCCATTAAAGTATTATTTCCGTATCTGCAACACATGATTAGCTATCATAGAGAAACCCGCTGTCTTTTATCAAACCCTAAATGCGATTGTAGCCTTGTGTAAAAGACAGCTACCATGATGAAACGCACCCCGCAAGGACGCCGCCAAGGCAACACGCCGACTTCCTGTAACCTCCATGCTTGCTTGTCCAGGATAGACCCCTCTTACGATGGATGATCTTGGCTACAGTGGGTCTTTTCCGCAGGAGTCCGCAGCGCATGTTTACAATCACTAACGCTTCAATTGGTTGGCGTCTGTAAGTAATGCGGTGGAACAATATTGCTACGTAGATGTCGGTGTGAAAAAACAACTGACTCATGCTCGCGCGTAAAGTTGCATTGCGGTTGTCGCTGATAAGAAAGGAGTGTGCAGGGCCATGTGTATTTAAGAAGCACCAGCTCTGCTCACCCTCGCTAGGCCTTTAGGAAGTGCATACATGGACTCAGACTCTACCATGATGGAATACTTGGCAAACGTCCCATCCAAGGCGGTCCTCATCGCCTTGGCCGCACTTGGCGCTCTCTTCCTGTCCATTTCCATCACGAGATTCCTCCTTCAAACTAGACGCCCGCCTGGCTTCCCGCCCGGGCCGCCAACAAAACTCGGCCTTGGCAACTTGCACCAGGTGCCCCTGGAGAAGCCCTTTATCAAGTTTCGTGAATGGTCCAAGACATATGGAGACATCATCGGATTGAAAATGGGACCCAAGAACATGGTCGTTCTCTCTAGCCCTGCGCTTGTGAACGAGGCCTTTGTTAAGCGCGGAGTTAAATATGCCGGACGGCCATATGCCTCTATCGCAATACAGCATATCCTACCACCGGGAAGCCAAAGCCTGCACATCCTATTCAAACAGTACGACCAGTCACTCCAGAGGTGGCGAGGCGCTGTTCGTCATCTGGCCACTCAGAGTGCCGTGGCGGGTCAAGCAGAGTTGATGTCGTCGGTAGGAGACAAGTTGGTGTACAGCTTGCTCCATGGACCGGAGAACTGGACTTCTTGTATCCAGCGGTGGGTACTAGAGGTGCCGCTACTAGCGAGTAGGTCACCCTGTCGTGATTCCAGGGCACTTGGAATCAACCATTAACGCGCTGTAGTTGCCGGTCGACGATTGGAAGATTACGGGCCGGGCTTTGCCGAGTGGTATCTTGAAAATCAACACGACTGGTATGATGTTCAGTCTTCAATCGAGGCATTCAGTTAATCAAGTTCCAGGTTGGACTTTCTTGAACCCAGCAACACCCCACTTGTGGAACTCTTCCACTTTTTGAGGCACTTGCCTCCCATCTTAGCCTCCTGGAAACGACGAGCCGCCCGTATCCGCAAGGGCATGGGAGAGATGTACTTCAAGACACTCGATGCGGCTAAGGGGACGATGGGCGGTGGTGAAGAACGCTGGGACACGTTATACAGGCACCTTCTGCGACAACGTGACCAACAGGATAAGAAGGAGGTATTCTCTGATGTTCAGCTGGCGTTCATGGGCGGCGGGCTATTGGACGCCGCTATTGATACGACCCTGGCGAGTTTTGAAACATTGTTCATGTGCTTGGTGCTACATGGCGATGTAATGAGAAGGGCGAGGGAGGAGGTTGACGCTGTGTGTGGTGAGAGAATGCCTAGAGGCGAGGACGTCAAGAACCTGCCATTTCTGAATGCCTGTCTCATGGAGGTGAGCTTATTGACGTCAAATAGCTAGTACCGGAAGAAGCTAACACGTACAGTCTTGGCGATGGCGTAGCCCTGCCACCGTTGGCCTGCCTCACCGACTAACGGAAGATGATGTCCTGGGCGGGTACACTATCCCCAAGGGAACCACAGTGATTGCCAATGTCTATGCCATCCACCTCCGCGAAGAGGAGTACGACCGCCCAACCGAGTTCATCCCAGAGCGATTCTTCACCAATGCCTCTGGCGGCACGGAGAACATGGCCAAAGACGAGGTTCGCTTGCCTATATTCAGCTTCGGGGTTGGACGGCGGAACTGCCCAGGGGAAGATTTCGCCAGAGCCTTTCTCGTTAGTGCTGCCGCGAAGCTACTATGGGCGTTTGATATCACCACTGAGGATGGACAGCCGCCGGACTTGAGCTGGGAGACGGGCTTTGGAGCTGGACTGGTGTCTCAACCGCAGGGCTTCAAGCCCAAGTTGACACCGAGGGGAGAGGAAAGGGCAAGAGTAGTGGGCGAGCGGTTTCAAAGCTCGGAGAGGTATTTATCTAAGCATTTTGGCTAGTGCCTCGCTTCCAGATGCACGATAGTTATAAGCAGGGCACCCGACGAGATTAAGGGGCTATTTGAAGCCAGTGGGGGCAGTGTATAAGCATTCACTATGACATTATTCAGTCCACCAGTACTCTCAGGAAAGAATAAAGGATCTCAAGAATGGGTGCATTAAGGAAAAGCAGGAAAGAGGCCAGGAGAGTCATCTACTGTTAATGCGGCACGAGGATGCGACAAAAGGAGCAAGGTCAGAGTAGTCAGGATAATTTGGGAACTCGACATAATCAGCGGACTCCAGCACCACAACCACAGCGAGACGGAGGAAAGAAGAAACGGGCAAGGGACACCTGTTTCCTTGCGCTTAATGGTGTCTTCTGGGACTTATTGGGAGAGGTTCGCCCAAAGATGTTGAAGGTCTTGTGTCTGGACATTGCATACAGTGTGCATCAGTTGAACTGGTTCCGAGCAGGTTCATAATGCCTCAATGATAGCTTCATGGCTAGCAAGTAATAGAACGGATCCGCTAACAGCGCTTTTGTGATGTTCCCTTTGGATGAAACCAATACTGTATCTCGGAGTCAATTGTGCCTGTAGATCCTTGCCAAACAAGAGTGTAAACAACCCAATGCCTCGGTTAACAACATTTTACACGTGATTGGCCATGCCCCCGCGTCCCTCATCCTTCTCACTATTCTTCTCACCATCCTTCTCACTATCTAAGGATCGCCTTTCTAATATAGTCCTTAGCAAAAGACGCAACTTCAAGATCTTTACCAACCATGCCCTCGGATCCCAAAATTCATCTAGATCAATCCCTACCATGGAGCGAACCTTCGTGGTATCACACTCTGCGGTCGCCTTACTATAATTCTTCCCATCGGCAGCTTCGGGATGCTATTCGCAAGTATGTCGATTCTCGAATATTACCTTTCGCCCTGGAATGGGAAGAAGACGGCCAAGTACCCGCTGAGGTTGCTCTCGAATACTGCCAATCAGGAATACCATTTGATGATATCCCGGAGAAATATCGACCTTCGCACATCCCTGGCCTTGCCGGAGTCCGTCACAGCGAACTAGACGTCTTCCATCTGCTTATATCCTCTGACGAGATGGCACGAGTCGAAGGAGGTGTCTCAATTGCTCTCGGCGGCGCATCTGCTATTGGGGCACCTCCTATCATCAACTACGGGACCGAACAGCAAAAGGCCAAGTGGCTTCCGGGCCTGTTCTCCAGGGAAACGAACTTCTGTCTGGGAGTCACAGAGCCTAGCGGCGGCTCAGATGTTGCTCGCATTCAGACTACGGCGGAATTGTCCGCAGATGGGACGCACTACACGGTCAACGGGGCTAAGAAATGGATCACAGGTGCTCCTTGGGCGACACACATGACGACTGCTGTCCGCACAGGCGGCCCAGGCATGGCGGGCGTATCTGTGCTCGTGATCCCCATGGATGCCACTGGAGTTTACAGGCAGAAGATCTACAACAGCGGGCAGAACGCAGGCGGTTCGTCCTTTGTCGAGCTCGACAACGTCCAAGTGCCGGTCGGGAATCTCATTGGCGAAGAGAACAAAGGGTTCCCCATCATCATGAAGAACTTCAACAGGGAGCGATTCATCATGGCCGTGCAATGCAATCGCAAGAGCCGGACATGTCTTGCCTTGGCGTTCGCATATGCCATGAAGCGAGAAACCTTTGGCCAGCCACTCATTCACAACCAGGTCATCCGACGCAAGTTCGCCGAGCTGGCACAGCGCGTGGAAGCTCACTGGGCTTGGCTGGAGCAGGTTGCCTTTCATCTGACAACTTCACCGCTGGCGTGGCAGAGTCCAGACATTGCTAGTCGAATTGCCCTGCTCAAAGTCCAGGGCGGCCAGATCGTAGAGCTAGCAGCGCGTGAGGCACAGCAGGTGTTTGGTGGTGCCGGATATCAAAGGGGAGGTGCTGGCGCCACTGTGGAACAAATCAGCCGTGACCTCCGGATGCTAGTAAGTTGTCCATGTTGAACCCTGTATGAGGTGATAGCTAAGAAGTCGCAGGTCGTAGGTGGTGGAAGCGAGGAGATCCTCGAAGATCTAGCTGTTCGACAGGAAATTGCGAGAGTAAAGCAGAAATCAAATCTCTAGAAATCAGCTTTTTAAGTAGAGTCGGGGTAGCATAAAGTGGCGGAAGACTCAGTTCTAGTGGTCACTCATATTGTAATAGGTGTAGTCGTCAATATTGGCTCATCTAACTAACGCGGTCTCTGTTGTGTCCGACTCCAGGTCGTTTGAGGCTGCTGTAGTCTCTAGGTTCGTTGTAGTGGAAGAGAAGGACATAGCATTTAGTTCCCATATCAAAACATATGTTTTTTTCCAACGGTTCATAGAACCAACCCACCGTGGTAGATGACTTGGGTTCAAGAATAGTTGATGCAGTGTATGATTAGTTTACCCTGTTAAGGATCTCTTACATGAATACACTTTTCTTGATAAACTGAAAGGTTGTTATCGAGCTCTTCGTTTGTGGGTTCCAAAAGCTGATATATTTTCTTGAGAGTCAGGGATTGGCCAGAATAGCAATGACATGATCACTCTCCTCATGTAAGATGCCAGATGGGACAAGCTTCATACTCCAGGGTACGCTGAGGAAGCTTCAGGGCAGTTCCATGTCTTCCGGCCCCCATTGATAAAATAGATGGCTGGCGACCTCCACTGGACAAGGGTCAGGGGCTTGTGTACCCCGGCCCGCCTGGGCGCTGATGATCACAGTGATCAATAATGGAGCTATCCACTAAAATGTGGTGCGGTGGCACGGTCAGTTGGTAGGCACTAATCTGCAGCATTTATCCATCTAACAGTTTCATCTCTCTCTTCCTCTTCCTCCCATTCAAACATCATCACCATCTTTCAAAATGGCTGCTCGTTCTCTTTCCGACTGCCCCTTAGAGGTACAACTGGCCATCATCGAATCGCTGGCTCTGCCTGAGTTGCTCGCCCTATCCACGGCGAGCAAGAGCCTACACAGACTTGTCGAGCCTCGGGTCTACTCTAGCATCCAAATGGCATGGACGTTTCACCATCATCCGTCGATAATGCTGCTGCTACGAAGCATGCTCGAGAAACCCGACTTGTGCAGCCATGTCCGAAGCCTAAAGCTTGACGGCGTACTCTTCAGGGACGAGTCTTGGGAATCCAGAAGGCCTGATGTACTGCCCAACATCGTCGCACTTCCATCCGACGAGCTGTCCAAGGCCATCAATGCTACCGGAGTCTCCCAAGAGATTGCCGACCTTTGGAAAGACAAGACTCAACTAGGCGTCGCCGATGCTGTTGTCGCACTTCTTGTGTCTATGTTACCGGGCTTGGCATCAGTCTCCCTTGATGCCAGCTGGACTATGGAGAGCCAGTTCCTCGGACACATGTTCAGGTCGGCTCTCTGCAGTCCACATGGAGACGGTTCTCGGCATCAACTACCCAAGTTCGAGTCCTTGACATACGTGTCGCTGGCTGAAAGGTCACTGGAAGACGACCACACCGACGAAGAAAACGCGGCTGACATGCTCGCCTTGTTCTACTTGCCCAACGCCCAACACCTGTCGGCCTCGATTGATAACCCGATTAACTTCGCCTGGCCATCCAAAGACCCGCCAGCTCCATCAACCTTGACATCATTGAGGCTGCACAGAATACGGGAGTGCCGCATCGGGCCAGTCCTATCTCGTCTTTCGAATCTGCGAAAGCTACGCTACAATTGGTTCTACGAATCAGACATTGACCAGGATATCAGCGACGAGATCGTCAGACTCGACATGATGGCGGAAGCGATCGCCAAATGTGATAGTTTGACAGAATTAGAGATTGACGCCCACACATGTCCTGCATTTCGCTGGGGAGATTATGATCCACCTGAAATAACCCTGCACGGGTCAATGGCTCAACTATCTCAGCTACACCAGCTGAAGAGACTGAACGTCCCGTGGGTGTTTCTGATGGGAATGGCGGAATCTTTCTCGCCAGGGTGCATCGGTTCTGTCCTTCCTCTTAGCCTCGAGCATCTCACATTGTCAGCAAATTTGAACAATTACGACGAGTGCGAGTGGGACGATGAGAACATTGTCTCTACATTCAAGTTGGAGCTGGAGAGTGGTGCCATGTCTTCTTTGCAAAGCTTGAAAAGCGTCTGCTTGCCGAAATCCGGGTATAGGAGAGTGCGTGAAGAAATCAAGGCAGAAGTGGAACGCATTGGGGCTCGTTTCAACCTGGAGTTGATGGTGCCGCCAAACTCAAGAAAAGGAGACTCTTGTGATGTACCTTATTAGGCCAGAAGATGATGTGGTCATTTTCTACCATGGACGAATTCAAGGCTGCCGAAACAAAGATTGGTAGACAAGCCCCTTAATTGGGACTCCAATTGCTCCAAATAGGCTTCCTTCTGCAAGTTTCAATCTGACCCTTTTGTTTCAACCCTCCTGCCATTGCCTCCAGATCATACGGCTGAGCCTGGACAGGATTCTCGATGTACTCGACATTCATTTCTTTGACAAGAAGATTGCAACCCCATTTCCCCTGGATATACGTTAGTAAGAACCATGCTTTCCAGTCATTAACAGCTTCACTTACTGGCGAGTTCTTGCCACAAGGTGGAACAATATCAAGCGTTGATCTTCCGCTTCTCCTGTCCTTTAAGCGATTGATTGTAGTAACCCGAGCCTTGGGGTCCAGCTCCTCAATTTTCGGGTCGAAGTCGTCGTGTATCTGATAATAATGATAGAATGCCCAAACCTCGCCGCATTTCCGGTCATTCTTATGGTCTGGACCCTTGCCTTTGGGGGGAGCCTCGGGGTCTTTGAACAACGACTGGCATATATCCAATTTCTTTGAAACGGGATTATTCGGGTGCATCTCGAGGAAGCTCTCCCTCCCTCTCTGGGATGAGGCTAAGATGATTTCCTTGCCAAACACCATGATGGTCATGGCTCCTGGCAGACCTTTAGGCCTACCATCGTCATCGGCCTGGACGTCGTACTGCTTAACATCCTCTTCCATTTCCTTGAAAGCGTCAATCGCCATCTGCTTCATCTGACCATCGGTGAAGGACTCTTTGGTTATTTCTTCATTGAACTTGAGATACGACGAAAAGATCCATCGACGTCCACCCTCGAGTCGACTTTGTCCCTGCTTCGCAAGTTTGTGGTCGAGACGGACTTCGAGGGGGCCTTGAGGAGCATGACGGGTGCTGAGATCGAATGCCTCTAATAAGTGGCCAAAGAGGAAGAGAAGCAAGAGTATGGTTAGGCGGAAAGGGTTGCGTGAAGACATGATGACGGCGAGACAAAAGAGAAGGGACAAGAAAGGACATGTGCTCTTAGGGACACAAGACAGACCCCAAAGAGCCCTCTCTGTCTAATAAATACAGCTCCATGTGTGTAAGACCAGCTGTATTGACTGACTGCTTGTTGTAATGACCCCAAGCAAAAGGAGTCGGCTACCCCGACAGTCCTGCACTCGCCAACACCAGCCACGCGAGGAAAGCCGCGGGTACTCGCCCGACAGAACATCCGTTGTGTCCGTCTGAAACAGCTTCTCATTACAGGTCTATCGTCGGTTCCGCCTTGTCAACTGCCGGTAGGTGCTCACTGCAAGGCGCGTGCGTACGTAGCCAATGAATTATCGAAACAGGTCCCTGTAGACCCGTAGGAGGGCGCAGCCGGCCCTTTTGCAGTGATCTAGGTATAACCAACAAGGCGAGTTGGAACAAAGCTGTTGGTTATTTACGTAGCTAATCAATTGGTGGAACGGAATCCTACAAGGCCCACAGATGGGCCGTTTTGCAAGAGCCAACAACCAACACGAGGGAACAAAGCTTTTGGTTGTGCATATAGCCAATGATTGGCAGAATGGGTTCCGAAGGCCCACGGGGGGCTGTTTCATAAGAACTTGGAACCAACAGTATGAGCTGAAGTAGAGTTGTTGGTTGTGTGTATGGATCTATCCTTCGATGCTACCCGACTGGCCGTGGCAGTGTCGTTATTCGGACATCCATTGCTATCCCTAGTAAGAATGGGCAAGTCCATCAGACGACTCTGTTTTTAGCATCGGTCAGCCTCATCAGAAGGATTGTCAAGGGAATACGCCCCTGGCGCCAATATGCGTGATATGTTGGTTGTCCATACTGCGGAGCAGGTAATTTCATGCAGGAGAGCGCACAGTCGCTCGACATGATCAGATAGAAACATGTCCGTGTTGAAGCTGGGAATCATGCCTTGTGCTCTTTGATGTCCAGGCTAATCCATTCAGCCCTTTGTCAACTGCCTGGCTGGGCCGAGCTATGATCTAGTTATATAATTCCATTGGGCTATAAGCCGTCCATCTTGTTGTGTATGTCGAATTGAGCTGACTTTGTCTCACAACTTCCTGCCACCTACTCGGTCCATCATGCGGCACGGCTTCTTTCAACGCTGCCTGGGCATCATAGCTGTTGCTGGCCCGGCAGTCGCCCACCCGGCCCTGGAAAATGTTGGCTCGATGCCCATTAGCGACCTCCTACCCAGGGCAGACAACTTCAACTTTGACGATCTCACCTTTATCGAGAAGATTGCGGCCGTGGGAGACTCGTATTCAGCAGGAATAGGCGCCGGCGACCAACTAAGAGGAACTGGTGGTGAGTTGTCCAGAAGAGATCTGTCTGGTGTAACTAAGACTGATTTTGGTATGCAAAGATGAAAACTGCCGTCGATACGATCATTCATATCCGTACCTCATTAACGAGGACGAAAGGCTTGGCGACAAAGCCAACAGGAAGTTTCAATTCAAGTCCTGTTCCGGAGCAGTGGTCAAGGACATAGTTGACAATCAGATTCCCGCCCTTGACTCCAACCAACATGTCATTCTAATGTCTGCCGGTACGTATCAATAACATGGTCACTTGACAGTTACTTACTTGTTCGCCGTAGGTGGAAACGATGCTGAGCTTGTCAACATCCTCAACCAGTGTGTCTTTCAGTGGCTTGCCTTGTCCAAGTGGCAGTCCGGGATTGGGAAGTTTGCAGAGCTGATTGGAGAGCTCTGGGCTGGGGGTTGGGACTGGAAGATTGCAGCTCGCGGATGTACAGAGCAGCTCAAGGTCTCACTCGACATTATCGAGAGCGATGATTTTTCCAAGAGACTGGACGATATGATCGAGGCGGCCAAGAAGAAGCTGTCGTCAGAGTACATTATTGCCTCACTTATAACCCCATCCTTGGACAATGAAAACTAACTCTTCTCTAGTGGCATGATTTACTACACTGGGTAATAGACTGCCCCAGTTGATGAATGCGGACATACTGCTAATAAATCGCCTAGCTATGCAAAGTTCTTCAGTACAGACTATGGATCAGCCTGCGACAAGGTAACATGGTCAACATGGGTCTTTGTGAGTTTTAGACCTTGGATACGAGGTTGACGAGACTAACCATGTCGGCGCAGAAAACATACAACATCTGGCAGGATGCCGCACGTCTTACCTCGTCCCGCCGTAGGCAAATGAATGATCTGGTAGACCTCATGAATGAGAAGCTGGTGAGTTTGTCGACAGAATTCCGACGAGTTGCAAGTTCTAACTAAGATTCTTCAGGAAGCTGCTGTCAAAAGAGCTGGAAACAAGGTCGAATTCATCAACTACGATCAATTTGTTGGCCATTTCAGCGGGCGATACTGTGAGAACGGTGTAGACGAGTCTTCACCTGACAGCAACACGAGGTGAGTCTGGCCCACGTTTGGATCTGTCCCAAATCAGGATCAGAGACAGAAACAAAGACTAACTGTCGCAGACCAGGATTGATGTTCTATGAGCTCAACACGTTGGAGCCCTGGGGCAAAAGTCCGTGGAAGCGAAGCCTCGAGGAACACAAGAATCGCACCTTTGCTGGTGATATGAATGTCTTTGCGCGAGCTGCCGAGTTCCTCGACAAAGATGCCAAGTTTCGACACGAGCATCTCATTGAGGATGACTCCAAGACAGCAGCCCTGACTGGAATCGACGACGGCGTGTCAGTAGCGGCGGCGAACGAGAACGTGGCCAACTGGCTACCTGATGGGTAGGAGCAAGCAGAGCCGCACCGATGAGAAACGAACGCTAATGATCACTACAGGTATGGGCGTGTTTTTCATCCTCAGATTCTACTTCATGATCTCATTGCCAACCTTGTGTTATTCCACATCACAAACCGTCGCTTAGAAGCCAACGGCTATGATCCCCAGCCCCTGATCGACGACCCCACGGCATCGTGCGCCATTGACTCAGACAGCGGCGCCAACCTCATCCTCCAGTACAACAAGACCGAGGCTGGGGAGGCAGTCAAGAAGGGCACAAAGCTCCGCATTCTCCCAGTGGGCGACTCCATTACCGTCGGGTTCCTGAGCGATAGGAAGGGAGGTGATGGAAATGGCTACCGAGGCCAACTCAAAAAGGATTTGTCTGGTATGAGCATATATCTCTGGGTTGCGAATGGTGTTTGGGGAAAGACTGACAGTTTGACTAGGCGACGAGGTTGTCTTTGCTGGCACCGAATCATCCGGCACGATGAGCGACGGCTACTACGTAAGATGACCCTGGAATGGAATTATTGAGAGCTCAGCTAACGACAAGCACAACTACAGGCGGCATGGTCTGGAAAAACAATTCAGTACATCTCTGACCACGTTGGACCCTCCCTCAAGCAGCGTCCCAACATCATCCTCTTGGCCGCGGGAACCAACGACATGAATCCGAACCGTGGCATCTCCAAGGAAGGAAATGACCCCAAGGGAGCTGCTGATCGCTTGGGCAAACTGATCGACAAGATGATCAAGGAATGCCCAGATGCTACTATTCTTGTCGCCATGATCGTCAACACTTGTGACGAGAGGCAGTCTCCAGCGACAAAGGAGTTCCAGCAGCTGGTTCCTGACGTGGTGAAGTCACGCAAAGATGACGGTCATCATGTGCTGGCCGTGGACTTTACAACGTTCAAAACCAGTGACCTTCAGGACTGCATCCACCCAACCAACGAAGGCTATAAGATCATGGGAGACTACTGGTACAGCTTTATCCACCAGATTCCCAGCAGCTGGATCAAGAAGCCCGTGGGACCTGATCCGAATGGCGGTGGAGGCGACGGCAAAAACGGCGGTATTGATAAGAACATCCCCGCTCCAGACTGGGGCAACAGTCCTATCCAGGTCAGTTCAAAAAGAAAAGTCTCAGAGATGGTCAAGTTCGCCAATGGTAGCCAATACAGACCAGTTGCATGCCTGAAGAATCCCCACTGGGGAGGCACAGGGAAGATTGCCCAGGGTGGCGTTGGCAGTAATGGCGACTGGAAGTACCACAAGAACTGGGTTGCAGAGGGTGAGGTAGCTGAGGGACTGGGATTGGATCCTCGCCATGTCAGACTTCATGACATGAATGGTGATGGAAAGGCTGGTAAGTTATATTGATGCTGATGTTGGTAGCTCGTGCTTACTCGCTTGGTAGACTACGTTTGGATCCATCCCGAGACTGGAGAGATCCGTTGCTGGCTCAACAACCTTCCTAAGCCATGGTCTCCCGCTGGAAACAACAAGAGCATCATTGGTAGTGGTGTTGGGCCTGCAAAGACCATCTTCATGGCGGTATGTGCTCCAAAGTCGACTTACCAGGGCTAAACTGACTCCATTGTAGGATATGAACGGCGACGGGGTAAGTTTGCAAGGGAACCCGAGAGAACCATTGCTAACACCATTATCAGATGGCTGACTACCTAGTGGTGAACCCAGACAAGGGCTCCGTCCGAGTCTGGTGGAACTACGGCCCTGACGATGAATGGGACAACGGATGGAAGTTCGTTGCTGGTGGAGAGATTGCTTCGGGAGTGCCACATGCTAATATTGAGACATTGCGGTTCCCGGATATCAATGGTGATGGAAGAGCTGACTATGTGTACATTGGCGAAGGCGGTTCCTTGAAGCACCATATGAACACAGGATCAGCCGGAGGACAAGACGTGCTGTTCCATGCCATGGGCGGCATTGCCACCGGCGCTGTTCGTGATATATCGAAGCTTGTATTTGCTGATGTGAGTTGATCACTACTTAAACCGGAAAACGGCAACTGATGTTCCTATTACTCAGATGAATGGCGACGGCCGAGATGGTAGGCACTGAACCTCAGAAGCTTTCTTTCGTATTACTGACACAACTCCAGACTATCTAATCTGGGACGACGATGGTGGATTGACGGGATTTTTAAACCAACAAACAAATAGCGAAGGCGTTCCTCTCTACGTGGATCAAGGTCCAGCCAAGACAATCGCAGATGGAATCAAGAAAGATCCAAGCACCATCAGACTTGCCGACATAGACGGCGACAGAAAAGACGACTATGTCTACGTCGGTAAGAACGGTGCTCTTTCTGTGTGGTACAACCGCGGAACGACAGATGACTCTATGGCGATGGACGGTGTGCGTTTCGCAGATATTGATGGTGATGGCCTGGATGACTACATCTGGCTTGACCCAAAATCAGGTGCTCCGACGGTCTAGTAAGTCGATATCCTTGTACCTACTCGTGCGTATCTGACCATTATGTACAGTATTAACGACGGTGTGAACGATGCGGACTCTCTTGGCTGGGCCTGGAGTCTTCTGAATGGCGGGAAAGCCATTGCGTCTGGCGCCGCGCCGGCTTCTCAGGTGGTTTTCGGTGATATTGACGGGTATGTTATTGCCACTATCACACTTCCTGCGGCAATGACTCGGTCATCGCGTAACTGACGTGAGAAAGTGATGGACGCGATGACTATCTAGATCTGGATGCCAAAACTGGCGAACTGAAGGCATACCTGAACATGGGCGAGGACAAAGGCTCTGGCTACGGTTGGAATTTCAAACCTATTGGCACTATCGCATCTGGTCTCGGGCCAGGTAAGAGGGTCCGGATTGCCGATATTGACGGCGACGGGGTATGAATCCACTTGTTAGACTGCATCGTCTATGACCCGCTGACAATATCTCAGCGAGATGACTATATCTACCTCAAGGATAATGGAGGTACCACGATTTACCGCAACATTTACAGCCGTACATATGAGGGCGACAGATACAAGCCCTTTCCAGAAGCAGATGCTTCGGGTATTGGCCAGTCGTCTGACGAGATCGACTTTGTCGACCTCAATGGCGACGGGAAAGCCGACTACGTCTGGACTTCGAAGCTCGATGGCCGCGTCAAAGTCTGGTACAACGACTACCCCAAGAAGCCCACCTGGCGAGAGGCCGGGGAGATTGCCGGGGGTGTTGGAACCTCTGGCGCCAACATCCGCTACGGAAAGCTTCTGTGGACCGGCCGCGAGGATTACATTGCCGTCGATCCCAAAACCGGAGCCATCGCGGCATGGCTGAACGGCTGCGACGATCCTGATCTGGCTGACAAAAAGCACAAAATCACCATTAGCCACCAAACGACCAGAAACTCCGCCAAGCTCTGGGGAGTCACGGAGCATCCTCTAGAAGGGAAGCAACCCAACATCTTCTGTGACAGGAGAGGGAAATACTCCCGCGGGTCTTCAAGCGCCAAAGATGATCCGAAAGATGCCGAGTATCCAACTACAGTGGAGAAGAACATTTCGAAGTTCTACGGTAATCGATGCTTCTATGTGGGCGCACCCGATCGAGTAGGGCAGTTGGTTTGTGATGGGGTTAGTGGCATTCGGTGTAGCAGGGCGCAGGGCTCTGAGAAGTGGTGTGATGGTTGGTCATACACACCTTCAGTCTACTGTGAGTGGTGATGTTATTGTTAGAAGAGGCCTCGGGACGCCTCTGTTGAAACTACCATGATGCTCGATCGACTTTGGAGCGACGTGTAAAGACTTTATTGTACAGAATGAAATAATCCAAGTCTGATGTTTGCGTGAGGTGAATGCTATTGAACTACGCAGTGCTGGATCATACGTGGCGTGAGACAGTCTTGTCCGATGATTGACGCAATTAAATACCGGCCTAGTGAACGCGGCCATCAGGTTTTGCCCATCCTGAGATCCTGGTTGTGCTTAGAGTAATCTTCTCTGGAGTAACCGGCACGATCTTGTGATCCATTCAATGCCACCGTACAACTTTGTGAGTTTGTCCAATATCTTCCTCAAGACCCGAAACAGGGCATTGTCGAGTACACGGTTAGATGCCGCGAAGATTATGGAGCTATTAGTACAATAAATAGCTGTTAAAGGCAAGCTATATTAAGTACTAGATATGTTACTTCTAGTACCACAAAGTTGACTAATTCTTGCATGCCCATGCCGAAAACCTACTTATGTTTCTAAGCCTGGCAGCTTAAGTATCTCACAACAATTACGTTAAAACCTTCTAGCCTGCTAGAAAGGTACTCACAAAAGTTAACCTCTTCAGGCATGTTTGTCACAAAGTCCTAATCTGCCTACTTTGCCGCCTCACAATTACAGACAAGACAAAATATACAAGCCTTCCTTCTTTTTTAGGTTCCTAAGAGAGCCATAAAAGCAAAAGAACATAGTATCTACACAATGGAGGCACCTTAAACATCCCAATACCACGCAACACAGTAATATATATATATACCGGCTTGAAGCTTGCTAAGAAACAATTTATACTTGTCTAGGTATTTATCACGTTTAGGATCCTTCCGGCCACTCGACGCTATTAAAGCTGATAACGCGATATATTGATATAGCTGACGCCAGTAACGTTGTTAGCGCAGGAAACAGCTTGTTCTTTCCTTCTGTCCTTGATCGAATGGTGGGAAATTATTCAATGAGGAACGTCCCTATTTGGCAAGTGAGTGGGTCGCCGGACCGGCCCGCACCTAGCCGGGTTGGGCCGGCCGGCGAAATGAAGCTTATGCTTAAATTATCCCCACAAACATTGTCCGTACTGCCAGTCTTTTAACTATCTGACGACAAGATGATTAATTGCTCTCTTGTCTTCTCGCAAGGGCCGCCCAGCCTATCAGCTGTTGCACTGCCTTCCCATGTCTTTCTTGTTTACCACCTAGACAGTTAGTCGGCAAACCGGTAGTTGCATTATCGGCGACAATAGAATCCTTCTGCGCTATGTTTAGCAGAATAGTAGTACTGACTTCCAGGTCTAATGCCGCCTTAGAATTATCTTAGGTCTATGGGGTGCATTTTATATAGCTCATTTATTCTCCCCTTGGGTGATATGGACAATCGGATATGTGTCTGATTGACTCCTATGTGTCGCGGCACACCTTAATGCTATGTAACCTCACTATTACTTCCTGGTATTGCTGTCGACGCATGTACCTATCAAAGCAACATTGAAGCCACTCTTTCTGCGCCGAGCGCTATCAAATTCCAAAGGTCTCGAGAAGAGAACCGATTAAGTAATGTTACAACCCTCCAGCCTTCTTATCGCGATTATCAGACTAACGAGGGCGGCAAGGTGAAATCAGGCTGCGAGGCAGACTCGTCAGCACGTGGCTGAATTCTCCTCTCGCCCAACCCCAACTCCATTCCAACTCAGTCCTTTCGTGCCATTCACAACCTTCAGCTTGCCTCAAATCCTCACCAAGCACGATTCTCGTGGTCATGGAAACACACCAACCGGAATCGCGACCCATTTTCGAGAGAAATGCTTGGGAGGAAGCGTTCAAGTCCCTCCCCAACGAAAGCCGCGTATTCCTAGAGCGATTAACGAGTGACGACGAATCTGCACAAAACGATGGCGAAACCCCAGATGTAGCGGCTACAGTGAGGGGAATACTGGATCTGACGAGGAAAAAGAAGGATGACTTTGACTCGAGGCCATCGCTGTTGGGAGCATGGAGAGGAGGCACCAGCCCGCGTGAGATCTTTGACGGGATTGTCGGCTGCCTCCAAAAGTTCGTTGCCGTTGGCGATGTTGCAGTACAGGTCAATCCAGTGCATGCATCTCCTCCTTGGGCTGCTGTGAGATTCTTACTCCAGGTTCGTCGCGTTGAGTTATTTCAACAGTCCTATTCCCTCAATTAAGACAAATATCCGCTCATTAATTTGTCTGTACCGACTAACCGTTCCCTTTGAATCAGAGCGCAGTTTTGAGCAAGGAGCAAGCGCAGGACAATGAGGGCATCCTCCAAATTGTCGAGCAGGTATCACATCTAGTCCAACAAGGCCGCTACTGCGAGATAATGTACAACTCGACAACCATGGGCATCCTGAGCGAAGATTCAACAGAATGGCTCTCCGACCTGTGGCACCATCTCATCAGACTCTATGAGACCATTCTCAGAAGCCTAGAGTATGCGTGTTCTAGACTGAAGCAGAATGCAGCGTTGCGAGCATTGGAAGCAATCTTCAAGCCTGAAGAAGTCAACTCCATCATCGCCAACCTCAAGGAACAAGGCGAACTCCTCGAGAGGCAATCTGACACTTGTTACAAAGCTGCCAATCAAGAAGCCGTCCGGCGACTTCTCAAGTCGTGTGAAAAAGTCGACGATTGGCAGAAAGCGAATGCCCTAAACTATGTGTCGGCCCTCCCATTCAAGAGTTACCACCTGCTAGTTCAACAAGCTCGAATAGCAGGTACGGGTGCTTGGATTCTGCAACACGAAAACTATTTAAGTTGGAAGATGTGGTCCTTTCGCATTGCGATCCTCTACGGCCAACGTAAGTAGTTCGGATTACCTTCAATCTTGCGTATCAGCTAACAATTACAAAGCCGGCGCTGGCAAAACATTTCTGGTATCCAAGGTTATCGACAATTTGCTGGAGTCATCAACATCTCACCCTTCTGCGCATGCTGTTGCGTACTTCTACTGCAACCGAAACGAAGAGGACCGCAGAAAGCCGGAGAATGTTCTCCGAAGCTACATTCGGCAGCTTGCGACCCCAAGAAACCACCAGGGCATCCACGAGGAAATTCTTAGTCTTCAACGACGACTCACAGTCGAAGGAACCCATTTGGACATGCCTCAATGCTTTGAGACTCTGGGGAAACTCATTGACACATATGCAACAACTACATTGGTCCTGGATGCCATGGATGAGTGTGATTCAAGCAGCAGACATGCACTACTCGCTACTCTAGATGATCTAGTCCAGAAGAAGCAGCCAAGGGTCCGAATCTTTATCTCCAGTCGTCGGGATGCCGATATAAGACGACACTTCGAAGGCCGACCTAAGATCGAAGTCGAAGCTCATGCTATTCAACCAGATATCGCAATGTTCCTGCATTCCAAACTGAAAACCACCAGAAACCTTCGTGGCTTATCCTCGAAACTCCAAGACAAGATCCAGAGAGCCCTGGTGGATATGAATCAAGGCATGTTTCAGTGGGCGGCACTACAAATCGACCAATTGTCCCGCTGTCTAACTACCCGAGACATCAAGGAGCGTCTAGGGAAGCTTCCACCAACCCTGAACGGCACATACGAAGACATCTACGAACAGATCAAGGAATTTCCTGACAGAAAAGGAAAAGTTGATCGGGCAATTCAGTGGGTCATGTGTCGGGGGCACTTGAATACCGAAGAGCTTGCTGTGACCATGGGGCTGGATCCATTCACAGATAATAGGGACTCGCTGGACGAGGAACTCGACAATCCGAACGTCATATCCGATGTCTGCTGCAACCTGATCATCCCCGACCGGATAGGGCCTGCTTCCTCCATCTGGAGTTTCTGCCACTTGTCTGCGCGGGAGTATTTCGAGAAACACCACTACAACATCGCTACGGCAAATGCTTTTGTTGGAGCTTCTTGTTTTAAATTCTTGACTATGCCACCATCAGGCCTTCGTTTCAATTTTCCATATCCCGTGAAGCTATGGGACCAACCTAAATGCACCCGAGGTGGCCTTGACCAGGAGACCGAGAAAAGGCTGGTCTACTTTCTGAAACTGTTCCTCGGGTCCTTTTCCAGCGGCAGTAGACACTACGAAGCCTGGGTGCGATCAGATATAGGCCAATATTTCATCGGCAAAATGATGAATGAGGGTTTAAATGGCGTCTATTTCAACTCGGTTGACATAAAGGAGTTGGAAGAAGCACCAATTATCACGGCCTGTGCCATTATTCCACAGCATTTGTTATCAGACTGGTGGGATGGCCCAAGGGTTAACTTGAACAAGTGCACTCGAAATGGCAGATCCCTCCTAGAGCTCGCCCTTGATTTCGACAATGAGTCGGTCTGGCGGTATTTACTGGACAAAAAAGTCTCTGTCGACAACGGGTCCTCAACACCTCTCCGCGTGGCCATAAAGCGGCGTCTCACTCCAGCAATTGACGCAATCCTCGACACAGGAGCCAACCTCAATCGCCTTGGCTCTCTTGATCCGCGGAGTTGCTTGTCTCAGGCTGTTCGTCAAGATGACATCGATCTAATGAACAAGCTCATCCAGTTTGGCGCCAACGTCAATGACCAAAGTGTTTACACTGTATATGGCCGCCACTATGCGTGTAGCCCCATTTTTGAAGCATGTATGGGGGCAAGGAAAGCCAAAACCATTCAGTTTCTGGTCGAAAACGGAGCCAACCCAGAAGAGCCTGCGCCTAAAGGTTGCAGATACATGTCACCCATCCAAGCTGCTGTCGGCGAGAGGAACTGGCCTGCTACTCAGACGCTGCTCAACTATGGCGTAAATATTCGCTTTGAAGGGTCGAAATGGAATATTCTGGATGAGATGTTCAAACCCCCGGAACAAACCCAATCACCCGAACGTCTTCGTTTAATCCGGAGACTCGTTGGTATGGGACTGAGACCAACTAACTTGCATCAATGCCTCCTCGGCACGGTAAGAAAGGCACTGCTTTTCGGTAAGTTTGAGCAACAAGAGGATTTAAATTGCAGATATGAGTTACTCAAGCTTCTTCTTGATATCGGAGCCGACATCAATGATACTGGCGGCGGGCGAGGCCCAAGTCCACTCGCAGTCGCTTCCTCTCGCGACGACGTTCCTATGCTCAAACTCCTGCTGGAAAAGGGCGCTGACATTGACTGTGCCTCAAGTTGTGGGGGCAAAGAGACTGCGCTGTGTGCCGCTGCCTCTATGAGAAACCATAAGGCGTTGAAATTCTTGATCGGTGCCGGGGCAGATGTGAATCAAGGCACTCGGTTGGTGACGCCTCTCGTCCGGGCATCATCTGGCTTTAGAGTTGAATATTCTAACTTACGCATTCTCTTGAAAGCTGGAGCTCAGGTCAACACCGTTTGTCCCGATGGATGTCTCGCAACTGCTCTAACAGCAGCATGTCAATGCCATAGCCTGAAAGCTATAAAGATACTCCTTCGCGCGGGTGCCGATGTCGACCTCTGCAGTCAACGACAAAGCCCCCTGTGCGAAGCGGTAAAGCTACGGCACTACGACCATGCGAGGTTACTGCTGAGATGGGGGGCCAATCCAAACCAGTTGCTCGCGGAAGAATATGGGAGTGCTTTGGCTGCCGCCGCGCATCATGGCCGCTCCAACGGATGCAGACTTCTTCTAAAGGCAGGGGCCTTGCCTTGCCTCCCACTTTCGGGGTGGTTTAGGAACGCCATTGAGGCGGCTTTGTATTGGCCCAGGTTGAGGACAAGAGCTCGAGTCTGGGACTTTAGATCTCAGCGGCAGCTCGACAAAATTATCTATGTTTTGCTCCAGTATGGAGCTGAATTGCCGACACCTCTCCTGAGAAGTCCGGAGCTTCCTATCGGCTATCAAATCCATCACCACCACCGAGCCTTTGGGATTCAACTCGCCGCCTTCACCCACACGCCTTTCATGCGACCGCCTTGTATATTCTCCCCAACTTGGGCTGCCATTCTCTGGGAGCTGGCCTGGGCTCGTCCAAGCCTCGTTCGTCGAGATCTGCTGCGAGTCTCCTTCCCAAGGCCCTTGCCTGCTTGGTTCGTTGTCGTCGCAAAGATTGAGCAGTGCCGTCACCACCCCGTCGAAAGTCCACGATTTGCTGTCATCGAAATCAATGGCAACAACCTGGCGAGGTGGATTTTGACTGTGAAAGGGTTCAACCGATTTGATGGCCGGAAACAACGGAAAGTAGTGCGAGAGGAGGTTGGAGAATGTACACAATCAGGTCGCCTCTTAGCCTTTCAGCGTGGAATGGGTTCACAGCTGCGTACGTATGTGCTAGGTATTTGTTTATGGTGTGTTTTGGGCTGGTTATATTGGGCTTACCTACTAGTGTAACAGATGGTAGAGTTGGAAGCTGAGTTGTACTGTTTCTTTAGGTGTTACGGGTAATTTTAGTTCGGACATTTCTTGATGATGCTATTACCACCCAATGTATCAGGCTTGACACTCTATACGACTTCGCAAGAGACCAGGTTAAAAAGCAACATTCCCACCAGAAATAAAAATGATACGTGTCATTTTTCGAAACTTGACTAGTCTGCATCAGCGGTTTTTGGTTCGCGAGACTGCCGATACTGGTCACAAAGCGCCCTTCGTTGTTGGGGCTTTGTTGCCACTTGTTTTCAAGGCCTATGACGGGGCAACGGATTAAGCAGATCCAACCTAGTCTACAACTTTCATCAATATATTCAACGTTAGCTGCCTAGGCCACTGACTATAGTACCCTGGAGCCTAAGATCCAAGAATGCCATTAGCCATCCTGTGCCGAGGCCTATTACTTCTGTGTACATCTCTTGTCAGCCCACTCTCTGGTGGGTGCATTGCAGGCAGCTTATTGTATCTCTTTACTCCAGTCCTACCAGGAAGCTATGTGCCTCAGCAGCATCAAGCTTCGTTCCCCAGCCTGCTTTGTGCAACATCCGACCGGGTTCCCTCTCCTCTTGCTCAAGGCTTAGTTAGAGTGGCGCAGTGCACGAGGCATCTTGTCTCACTGCCCTGAAGGCATACACCTCACCAAGAAGCATCCAATCAGCCCCAATGGCTGCAAAGTACAAGCACCAGCCTATCAAATTCTTGGGACAATGCCAACAAAGAGGCAGTTCAGGTCAGCTGACCGACAACGGCCAAGTGCTTCGCCTCAGAGCCTGACTTTCCAATTTCCAGGCTCCGACCAAATTCTTTTTTGTTTCCCGCCTCATTCTTCTTCTTCCAGCTGATCAGTTCTGAAGACTGACCAGCTGATTCACAAAGCAGTTCTCACAGAGATGGAGGTCGCTACCAGCGTCATCGCTTTTGGGCAGGCCATCGGCCTCGTCAGCGTCGGGCTCCGAAAGCTGCATTCGCTGCGACACGCCTCTGAGGAATTCATGGATCTGCTCAATCAGATCACCACGGTCAACGCGCAGGCCGAGCTCCTAAGGCGCCACCTCCAATCTTCGGCTGACGCCCATTCCGCTATCCCCGAGTCAGACATCGATATTATACGCACAATCTACGGACAGCTTGCCAAGATTGCCAGCGAGCTCAATGACTCCGCCACAAGTTTCATCGCCCAGAGCAAAGGCCTTGACGGAGAGGGTCGCCACAGGATCCCCAAGATCAAGTGGCAGAGAGAGCATGCTAACTTGAAAAAACTGCGCGATCGAGCCAGACAGCTGAACGGCGATTTGTCAACTTGTTTGACTGCTATCAACACATCTCAAGGGTGCGTATGAAGCTTGTTCCCCTTTGTCTTGCCCTTTCGGCGTTCGAAATCTTACGCGTCTTAGCATCCGACAAACAGGCATCTTACTTGATGTGAGGGCAGTCTTCGAGCAGTCCGCTGCTGTATTTGCGATGCGCCTCGACCAGGGAACCGACTTGGCTCAACAGAGTCGACACTCCATTGAGCGTCTTGTTCAACAAAACGAGTCTCAAACCGCCCTTCTCACCTCTGCCTTGACGAGACCCGAGGAGATAATCAACAGGTATGTCACATGTCAGCCCTACATACTACTCTCAGATTTCTTCACAGGCATGAATGGTCTGTGCTAACGCAGCACCCACGTTACAGGAGGCTAGAGTCTTTCGAAACTCGAGTCGAATCTCAGCTTGCACAGCTCATGTCGGACATATCCCCCAACCAAGACAGAGGTTCGAACCGTACGAGACACGGCGACCCCAAGTCGATCGTCTCGATTAAGTCAACTCTCAAACCAGCTTGTCCGCCGGGATGCAGATGCCAATGCCACAGAACTTCTTACTTTCGCACACCCAAGTGGGCGAACTCAGTCATCGGGACACTTTTCATCCAGTACAAAAGCCTGCCGATGCTAGGTATCAAGAAGTGCGACACCCCGTTGTGTCGATCTGCGTCTCAATCATCCTTCCACCTTCAGTACGGCTTCCCTCGCTGGCTGATAGCTCGAGCCCTCGTGGCGTCCATATCGTGGAGTTCGATCAACGACCAAGGCGCTGCCCTGTTTGTGAAAATTCCGAGGTCGATTACCGGATTTAAATGGATAGTCGATTCAATAACCCCCACCACCGCGATTCTAGATTGCTTCAGGGATGGCGAAATTCGTCCGACAGATATCATTAGCGAATATGGCCAAACCTTTCTGACGGTTCGTATCTCACTGAACCATTGAAACTTCTGAGTCGCCACTAAGATTTCGTACGTAGTATAGCATCGAGGTGGGGAATTGGCCACTATTGCCCATTCTTCTGGAGTCAGGCCTTGATCCAGGCATGAAGGATCTGACTGGCAGGTAAGAAAGCTGTGTCCTCTGCCAACGACATCGTGCCACACGGCAGGCCTATTCCTCGCCATGTAAAGACCAAACTAACCATGGCAAAACGTATCCAGGTCAGCAATTCACTGGGCGCGTCAATACAGATTAGATGGCGTTATATACCAGGCTCCTCAAGAGACGCAAAAGATATTACAGCAGCTGTCGGCGTTGGAGCTTGACGATGCCCCAGCAGCGACTATGATCCATCAAGCAATGAAAGGCGTAACGCCCCATTCGCTAGAGGAGAGCATCCAAGCAGAACCACAGCATATCAACACGCCAGACGAAGTCGGCTATGCTCCACTGCACTGGGCTGTATATAAAGGCGACATGGCAGCTGTCCAAACCCTTTTGCAGGCTGGAGCCAATGTCAACATCCACACCAGCCACACGCGCGAGACGCCAATGCATTTTGCATGCTGCTATCATTCCAGCAATGTAGAGCTAGTTCGCACATTGCTCAGCTTCGGCGCCTCCGTCCGTGCGATATGTTTCGATAGCAGCACACCATTGCATTACGCTGCCGATGGCGTCTCCGGCCGGGAAGAAGAGTTGCAGATGGTACAGATGCTGTTCGACCGTGGTGCCGACCCGAATTCAAGGGACGTGGGAGGATGGACGCCTTTGCATTCTCTATTTTCGGATGATGTTTTACGACTCGAGTTTTTAATGGCCATGGCAAATGCTCTGATAGACAAGGGCGCAGACCTAGAGTGTAAAACCGTAGAAGGTGCAACCGTCCTGCTAATGAGTTGTCAGCACCAGTGCAAAATCCTACCTGTCTTGGTCAAGCTGGGGGCCAAGATCGATGCGGTAGATACAGATGGACGTAATTTGCTTTTCTTTTTGGTTGCCAACGAAAGAGACCTGGATCCCCGATGTGTGTGGCCAGAGTCCCTGGTAGGTGTAAACCCTGATGCCCATGATATCGCTTTCGACGAGACTCCGTTAGATAGTTTGGCTCGGAGACTCCAGAACTCGATCACCATGCAACCACTATCGATCCGGGTGGTTGTTGAGATGGTGGCCCTAATCCTGGGGGTCCGGGAAGCGAACTGGAAAGCAGGCTTGTTTCTGAATACGAAAGAAGCATTCGAAGAAGATGGCTCACATAGTCGTTTACGACGGTGGGTGGCTCGACGACGCCGATGGATTCGTCTGGACTCGTCGTGGGGTGACTTGCTTTTTGACCCAGAGGACATTCTAGGCTGGTACGAGGACGAAGATGAGTCCTGCAGTGTGTCCGAGTTTGAAGACGGCGAGCAGGACCTTGATTGGGAGACGTGTAGTGATGACTCGAGTGATCGAGAGTCTGGCTTGGACAGAGAGTATGAGTTGGTCGAGAGAGTAAGCGTTACAGGAGATGGCGACGGCGACGGGTATTGCGTGGAGAGCGAAGATGACGATGCTTTTCACGATGCGCAGGAAGACATGGATTGAGGGACCGCAGGCTTATTGTACAAGGTTATGGACTCAGACTGTGTGTGCGTCTTCTGAGCTTCTTGCCAGGTTATCTTTTTTCAGGGCAGTTTCAACTTATATTCACCATGGGTTCATTCAAGTCACATTTCCCCTCCCCTACTATGTCATGAGATAATACAGTCCACGTTTGCCCAAGTTCGGTCTCTGAAAGTAGACCACTTATGTAAACACGGAGAGAATCATGTAAATGTCACGGTCTAAGACAGCAAAGCCACCCCGGCATTCTTTGGCCCTCCGCCATCACTATCTTAGACGACTGCTTCGAATCAAGCTCTACATATACACCTACGTCACGCAGCTGATCTCGTTCTAACAACTATTCGCTTACATGCTACATATCTCAGTCTACTCATTACTTTACGCAGCCTCTGACGACAGTGGTCCAGTGGTGATCCATGTGGCTGGGTATATCTGTGGCCGATCGCCCGGTAGTAGGGTCTCAGATTTACAAATTCTAATAAAAGAGACGTGATCGCTCGGTGCCACATTACGGGAAGGGTCATTCGGACTTCCATTTAGAATAACGATCTGCAAATATTTGAAATAAGAGATGATATTCATTCTTTCGTGGTTAGTACGTATGGGCGAACAGAAATATAAGTATCGGCTGAAAACACTCTTCCTTACACAATCATAATCTACATCCTCCCGCCTCAGCTGCGTTTACTGCCTATCTTCTCATCTCTCATCTCCCATCATGCGAAGCACCATCTTTGGAAGCTGGCTCTTGCTGGCCACTACCTCCTTTGCACGACAGTGTAATCTGCGCGACTGTGAGGATGTCGATCAAGTTGGCGTAGGAGAGCCTTGCGAAGACAGTTACGGTTGCAAGGATGACCTGGTTTGCAACGACAAGACTCGCAAATGCATCAAGACTATTCCCCTTGGTCAGCCCTGCACCCCTGAGGATCAATGCGATGGCTTCGCCTGCTGCGACTCGGACGACAAAACCTGCCGGAAGTACCTACACGCCGGAAAAGCCTGCACCAAAGACGCAGAATGTTACATCTCATCTTGCGTCAACAACAAGTGCAGACGCCTTGGCGGAGGCGTTGGGGCTAGTTGTGACTCAACAGCCGATTGCAACAAGGGGCTTGTTTGCAGTCGCTTTGTGGGTAGTTCGGAGACGCCCGTGGGAGACAAGTCGTGCTCACTGGAGGGGGGATCCAAAGCAGGACAGGATTGTTCTGGGAATCAAGACTGTGTCGGCGGGTTCCCAACTGTTTGCAAAAACAACATCTGTGTCTACGATCTCTCGTGTGTCGGAGAAGGGATCTTTTGCACCAAAGATGCCCAGTGTTGTTCGAAGAACTGCAAGACAGTATTCCCAGCTGGAGCTCCTATCCCTATCACTCAGTGTGCTTAATAGGTTCTTAGGAGGGGGATGCTGTGGGAGGTGGGTTGTGGGTATTTATCGACTGTTAGCTCTTATGAGATGGCACTGTAATAGTAATGAGTAGTGATATTCGCACCAACAAGTATTTCTATATGGACCAACAAGTACAAATATTTAGGTGAGCTATACATAGAAATAGAGGTACCACTACAGCATATATACAGTGTGGGTTAGGGTTAGGGGTTAGGGTGGTTAGGATTAGAGTTAATCTGGTTTACTTTCCTAAAGAGGTATAGCTTGGTGGTCCATATAGAAATACTTGTTGGTGCGAATATTAATACTCATAGTAATTGATTTGGTTTGTTTCTTGCTCTCTTGGTGAGATATCCTGGCTTTTTATTGACTACTGCTCCTCGTCTGAACCGCATCTCACCTACACTGCTCTCAACGTGCACATCAGTCTTCATGCATCGGACTAACAGAACACATATCACATCGCCGAACCTCCGCTTTATCCCCACCTACCAGGCTATGTCAATCGTCAGGTCGAGTACACCGCAATAAAACAGATCTGCGCAAGACATGAGAGGGCACGTCGTGGGTTGGAACGAGAAGGTCTGGATTGCTCCAGGGGTCAGATGGCCGTGTCAGGCATAAGAACATGACTGGTTGGTTGTGAAAATAATACATGTATGGGATATTTCTTTTACTAGTATTCTAGCACGAACCTCTAGTGATATCTTAGTTCTCGTTGAGCTCACATCAGGTATCCAGCAGACGAGGATACTCGGCATACATTCAAGACTTAAGCCCAGCCTACATCATCGGTATTGATCCGAAACTAAATGATAGCGGCAAGCTCTACTCTATTGTTTCTCCACGGGACTCCAACCGTGGTCATTCTCGATCTCCTCAACCAGCTCCGGCGCCGTCTCCCACTGCGCCGCAATAAGCTCCTTTGCTCCCATATCGACCCACCGCCGCTCATTCCACATCACGTAGCCCCCTTGCCTCAGCGACTTGGGAACATATTCTCCGTAGACATTGGCATACTTTCCACCCCACAGGAGAACCCAACCCAGCGGAGGCCCTTCAGGTGGCACGCCGTCACCGTCAAAGAGGATCGGATCTCTCCTCTGCTCGGCCTCGTCCCTGGGATCAAGCCACTCATCCCGCCTATCGCACTGTGCTACTTGCCTGAGGGCCGACTCCACGGAGGCATCTATGCATTGATCGTGAGTGAGACATCGCTCCATCTTGGCGACAAGTTTTTCGTGGTCGTCGATTGCTACTAGCCGCACTGTCATTTTCAGGCCGCGTGAGACGGTGCCGTCCATGTAATCTGTCGCCGTCCCAGTTAGCAGGCCAAGATGGCCTCAACGTGCGGGTGGGCAGTTGTGCTTACCGTCGTGCTCCATGGCAAGATCAAAGGAACCCGAAGGATTGTAAAGCCCATTTGGTTGCATGTACCTGATGTTATTGGGGCTCAGATCCTCTGTGACCTCGTTAAAGATATCTTCGTATTTCTGTCTGACAAACAGGTCGATGCATCCCATCTCCTCAGCTTCCCAAGGTTCAAAGATGCAGAGGAAGCGGTAGTTGATCTCATGATGGCGGAATCCACCATATCGTTTGCCTTTATTCCGACCGAAGAGGTGATGGTAAGTGTCGTACCGGTAAAGAGCTCGGAATACACGTATCTCCTCGCTTCTTTCCAGCCTGGCTTCATTGTCGTCATGTGCTTCTAATCCCTCTATTGATTGTTTCTGGGCACTCGGCGATGAAATCGCCTTTCTGAGATTGGCGAGTGCCCACTTGTAGTATAGATCAGCCAAGGGGCGAGCAACAGAGAGATGGTATGCGGCCATCCACCGAATGGAGCCGGAGTGAATGGAGTTCAGGTCTGGGCATTGACTTGAGTCTGAGATCAAAGTGCGGTAGTCGTCAAGAAAGGCTGTGATCATCTCATCAGTCCGATGCGAGCCTAGCTCGCACACCCGAGACTTCATATTGGCGAAGGCGTCGACGAGGAAGCCACTCAGCTCGCGGCCGAGACAAGCCCGAATAATGTGGTTGCGGTCGTATCTGTACTGAGCGTGTAGTATAGGAGAGGCACGGACGAGGGAGCGCAGTGTCGGCAGGTCTGGGGTGGACGAGAGGATTCTAGATCTCAACTCGGCGGGTAGATTTTCGAGGTGTGAAGAATAGTTTCCAGCCTGGAGCAAGCGCTCTCTGTTTGAATGATTCTCATCTGCAGCATCCTCTAGGCCTGACCTGTTCGAGTGGCCTGTACCAGTATCATAGTCGGTGGTATCTCCATCTTGGGTGCCGCTGGGGGTGCCTGGCATCGCCTTGTCCTTTACCTCGTCGTTGTTCGTCAGACGCGGGGCCGTATCATGGGTCGGATCCATGACAGCAGATGATAGCAAGGAGGCGGGCAAGTATTGAAAGGGGATGGTTTCTGAAGTGTAGATGGGCTGGAGATGAGTTCCGTTGGAGATGACTGAGGTCTGATGAACTGCTAAGTTACTTAGTAATCAGACGTTGCGGTTACGTAACCACATCAGGACCCTGCACGGATCACTGATAAGATCGGCAGCAGTCAGTTTCGGCGCTTATTTCATATTTTATTATTAGTTCCAGGCGCTTCGCTTCTGCCAGCGCTTACCGGTCAAGACTCTGAAACATGAAGACTAAAGATAGGTTGCCCATGGCCTATCAGAGATCCCACTCAACGATATAAGCGCCGTTAACGTCTCATAGGCCATTCGCGCGACCAAGTTCAGACTGTGAACTCCACGACGCGGCTTGGCGGCGGTAGTCGAGCTGAACGATGTTACTTCATGTGTTTGTCTTGTTTCTTTTGGCGCTGCTATGCCTGCTGAACCAGGATGTAGCTATTCGTGGGCCAATCGGAGGCACAATTGTTTAGGCAACAGCAGTGCTTTTCTCGTTTTATTCTACATCATACGATCAATGGGCCGCATCTGGGGCTCTGGTCCTCTTCTTGGCGGCCAATTCTCAAGCTGGAGGTTGCGCCGAGCACCCCGGGTCTCATCATCTAGCCACCCTTCGTAAACACATAACCGCAAGAAGAATAGCAGGCCAAGCCAAAAAATTATGGAGTGGCATCGAGCCCAGAGATATTCTCTCAGCTATAAGATGGAAGACGCATCTCTGTGTTGCTCAATTCGATTATATCTCTCTGAACATCATCAGCATCGACATCCTTACCTACCTTACTTGTCCTCATCATCATTCCAGGTCAACGACCAGTTCCAAGTTTTGGCCAGCTCGTTGAAACCTGCCTCGCCTTCTTCAATCATTCTTTCATCCTGTCTTCTCGACTACTGAGAATCCTCCCCAACCCCTAATTCTCCACTCAGCATGCTTCGACGTGGCTCTTCCGACTCTGCCAATTCATCGGCGTCATACGAGTCTGCACTATCCGATGATTCCTACATTGCAGCATTCAAGCCTGGCCTAGACGAACAATTCAGAGAAATGTTGGATGATGTCCGAATGCTTGAAAACAATCGGAAGATCCTGAAGGAACGCAAGATTCAGTCTCATCTGGCGAAGAAGCGCGATCCAAATGATACATCGAAGCGCACCAACTGGACTCCAGAGATGATTAACGATTACGAGTCCTACAAGGCCAAAGTTGAAGCTATTCGTGGGGCTAAGAAGGTCCAAAAAGCTTCAGAGGATGCCGCGAAGGCGAGTAGAAAAAAGGATGTTGCAACTCAGGAAAAGGCTCGCAACCAAGCCCTGATTGATGATGGGAAGTGGCTTGATGTTTCTATGGAGTGAGTACTGGCACCTTTGGATTATGGATGCCCTCTCCTTTGCTTGACCCTAATCCCCAATGCTGTCTAACCAAAGTTATTCTCACCGCCACCTTACACACCCTCCTTGACACCTTTTCTTCTCAAACCTTACTTCCAAGCATCTTTCTTAAACGTCTTGTACTAATACCTGATGTTTGAACCAGAGCTGCAACAGCGCGATTGAATTTCATGGCCAGGTATCCTGATGCTTTCTGCACCCCTGCTACCAGAACCCACATCAAAGCGGCCGAAGACAATCTCAACTCGGCAAAGCAGGCCAGGAGAGAAATTGAGACACAAAAGCAGAGTAAGACTCAAACCTCTACCCCTGGGATAATTCAAGTTACAAAGGTACAAGAAGAAGGCTAATTGCAGCTATTTAATTAAAATTAGAGATTCTTGACATTAAGATGGTTGATGCTAGGAAAGCTGCTGCTAGGCGGACTTAGAAGTTAGATCTACGTTATGATTATTAGCACTATTTCCTTGGAATACTTAGGTACATTATCGCGGCGTAAATCTTTTGTATTGTATACTTTGTGTGCGTGTGTGCTTAAACTCTTGTAAATATTAAAGGGTTAGCTGCGGCATGGGGTGTAATAACTTCTCTGTTGCTAACTTGTTAATTAATATTGATCTGTTTTTAGCCTTATTTAATACCCGTAGGTAGATCAAGGCAGCCCAGTAGAGAGAGAAACACAGCAATTAACACAATAGAGGCATCATGCCCAATGCCACAAGCACAGCAACCAAAGATCAAAGGATTATTACTGCGTCTTTTCCGCACGATTCAGGGTTGTCGTCCCCTGTATCTTATCGGATATATCCTGGCAGTTCAAGCTGGTTTCTACTTTAAGACGGTCTATATT